>CAXIVR010000013.1:19611357-19848857 GCA_964035755.1 Teleogryllus oceanicus | reverse complement strand
TTCAAGAGCTGTCTGATATTCCAAGGCATTGATTGGTGTTGTGTGAATAGAGGTAAAAGTCAGCCAATGAAATGAGTGAATCTACACTGAGGAAAAGGCATCAATGTGGAGAAGGCAGTGCACATGTGGAGAGAAAGATGAGATGCGAGGGTCTGCCATACATAACTATGAGGGAAAAGCATGTACAAGGACAAGCTCCACCAAACTAGTAGGTAAAATCAATACTTGAAAAATCAAGTTAAAATTAATCATTAATATTATTTAACACTATATTTATTATGAAACCAGATATGCCTACTGTCCTTCTAAAAGGACACGACACTTCTCTCAAATTTTTTAGCTACAGAATAATTATGGGCCTTCTGCAAGACTAGTTTTGTGTATTTTCTGTCAGTGAAAGGGTCACAGAACAATACTCATCGCCATCCTACGCATTATCGGATGTTGCAGTATCTTTATTTGAAAGATGAATTTAAGCGTCTCGGAAGGTATATCGTTTTCGTCGCATTGCAAACTTGAAAGGTAAGTTGTGTAACATTGGAATGTGTGTTAATTACTTAATCCACTTTATTATTATGCCAGAGCTACACATATTTACTTCTGAGTGTGGAATGTGTAATATTACAATACATAAAGACAAAATTATTTCGCAAATTTAGGTGTCCTAAGGACAGTAGGCATATAAGGGAACTTTCACTTACGTTCATGTAGTTAGTTTGGATTCTTGATTATTCAACAATTTGTTCTCTCCGAGGGTTTATTCTCGAAGAATTGCTCTCAATACTTGAGGAGGAGGATAGTGATAACAATGACAAATTACCACACGAGGTAGGTAATGCAATAATGACCCCTGTGAAAGCTACTGGAGATGTCAACGATGAGGTCTCTGGAGACCTCATCCTTGACATTTCCAGTAGCTTTGGGAATAAAGACTAATTATTGACATGGAATAAAGGCTAATTAAAAATGTTAATTGAATGGCCAGCAATTCAAGTGAATTCTAATGAAGAATTGCTAATTGAAATATTTTTTGGCTTTTTTCTTCGTGTAATAGAATTATTGGTAGAACATACTAACAGGTATACGAATAGAAGAAAATTAAATTCGGTGATGTCACTGAAGAAGAAGAAAAGAAATGCTTTTTAGGAATCCATTTATTGAGTGGGTACAATCAGGTTCCAAAAAGAAGACTTTACTAAGAAAAATATAAAGACATCTGCAATGAAGCTGTCGCAATGCATAGAGATAGATTCAAATTCAAAATGTCAAATAGTCATTGTTGTGATAATAAAAGTTTTGATTGTAATGATCGCTTTGCAAGAATAAGATAACTTTTTCACATTACAGAACATGAAATTTCAAGGCTGTTGAAGCAGCAAAAGAAGCTACAAAAAAAGACCATGCTGAATTACAGTCAGTTAACAGTGTAGTATGTTCAGCTGCTATGGATCTTCAGGAAGAACTGGTATTGCCCACATTAACTCATTGCGAACTGTACTACATGCAACAGCTTTCCAATTTTCATCAATGTGAACATGTCGATAGAAATGAAGGGCACATGTTTCAATGGCATGAAGGAATATGTGGTCGTGAAGACAAGGAGATACCTTCTTGTATTTACAAGGCATTCACTCCTGGTATAGCCACTGAAAAAAAAATTTAAATACGTGGAGTGATAATTGCACAGCACAAAAACAAACAAAATGCTTTTGTTTGTATGGATATATCTTGTTGCTAATGGTACTGTCAATGAAATTAATCACAAATACTTGGTAAAGGATATTCGTCCATGAATTGTGATAGAAACTCTACAAAAACAGAGAAAAGAAAAAGGAGAGAGATGTGAAGTACACTTAGACTTGGTTAAAATCATACAGCAATGTTTCACTGTAGCAGTTACAATCATTGTCCCTTCCAAGTCACCTTGATGGAAGAGACAATTTCAAGGATTTCAAAGCTGCAGTGGATTTATAACTAAAAACTGGTAATATGCAAATTTCACAAGCACAATGGATTATAATCACAAAGGATAGGTCAGGATTGGTGAAAGTCCAGAGACCTATCAGTGATGTAGAAGTTTGGGAAGATATTTGAATGATGAAAAAATATTCTTGCACAAAAAAATTGCAAAGACAGATTCCCCAACTAAAATGCAACAGTAAAATTTCTAAAGAAAAAGGAAAGGACTTGAGACACATGTTACCTTTCTTACAGGCTGAAACAGGGCATTTTATGAACAATTATTTATGCAAGTTTAATGGTTAACAATTTGAATCATCGTAAGGACTGAAGTTATAGTATTTTATAATTTTTGGTTTAATGTTTTTGAAGTGTGTTTAGTTTTGTTCCTCTTGGGCTTAGATCATTATTCACATAAATGCATCTTCACTTATGTCGCTTCACATTTTCCTTTTTTCAGTTACCATTATATTACCATCACTGAATGTCATTGGATATTATAATATACACATTGTATAAATATCGTTTGTTAATGAAATGACACCTTTCTTGTCTATATATTCATAATATGCAATAAATAAAAGTTTTTTTGGTCTCCTGAAAAAGTTCATTTTGGCATGAAGGCCATTAATTATTTCAACGATACAAATGTTCCCTCGAGAGCACATCAATAAAAATTTTAAAAAACTATCAAATTCAATATAAATCCAAGCAAATATTTCTCCCAGTACATTGAACTGCATGTACTTGAACACTTTACTATAAAACAATCATTCATCTGTTTTAAAAATCTGGTGCTTAATTCAACTAGCAGGAAAATTGTTTGTCTTATATAGTGATAAGAAAATATTACTTCTTATTAAATTGAAGGTCTTGTGCTACGAATGTAGTCTTATTAATCTTTCTTATAGAGTAACCCATGGGATTTTCTCATTTGCAATCATTACAGTTCATGATCCCTAGATCCCTTTATAATTTGTTTCAGCTAGTTTTTTCTTCTGCTTATTTGATAATATAGATTCGGATTGGTTTATCTAACATGCTTGACCATTCACTTTGATTTTTTCAAAGGCAGCATCGAGACTTTCAACCACTCATAACCTCTATGCAAGTCCACTTATATCTTAATAAAATTTGAAGTGATAATGATACACCCAGGACAATATCAAGAAATTCTGACTTTCTCTGATTACAAACAGTCAAGTATTTCTAAATTTGTAACAGCGTAAAAGGTGGTAAATTTGAATTTTGAAAGAGTAAAAAAGCAAGGACAATTTTAAATTGTGCACAGAGGAACGGAAGGAACTGGTAAAATGCAGTGTATATAACAGTAAAACAAATAATTCAGGAATATAACAGCAGGAATTTACTGTATTTTCTTCCAAAAGTTGTAAAATTTTGGAGCTAGACAAAACAACCTTATCACAGGGCACAATTTTTATGCTGACATGCAACACATACTATGCTAGATACTCCGATTGACAAAAAATTTTCCTAGTTTGTTCAGCATCTTTCAAAATCTATAAAAATAAGTGCTATGGAGCATTGCGAGTAATGTTTTTGCAAATTAATATTGAGACCTTTCCTGACCTAATGCCTATCAAAGCGCAGCAATCAGTACACACCACCAGCCACTGTTACTCATATGCAACCACTATCAGTCAGCAGGGTCTCAGTTGCCTCAGAAGGCATGAAGGGCGACAAAAAACGGGAATTTACATGGTAGATTTGAACACATGCAGAAATAATTGATATACAATTACAGTAAAACTTCACTTATACATTTTTCAGGGGACTGAAGTGGAAAAATGTACAAGTAAGAAAAGCACTACCGGAACTGGTTATTATGAGCCAAATAAAACCTCACCATTTTTGCACTTTCGTTTTACCAGCTTTCCAAGTTCTTTAGCAATATCTATTCTTTATTCATTGTCACTCTCACAAACAACTTTTTAAGTTTTTATTTTATCTAATATTGAAAGGGGTTGCCTTTTTTGTTAGAATGGTCATGCAATGGGGACCTTATTGATGACCCTGTGCAACTCAGTTTCCCAAAGGAAACAAAGGCTGTGTCCTGCTTGGGCTACAACTGGTAGTGGCAACCCAGGTCTGGTTCCTTCAGTTTCAAGCTTCATGGTATTTAAGATTCCATGGGTCAAAGCACGGTGTTCTACGTGGGCGACAGGAAGCTCACAACTACCAAAGTCCCACAGCTTGGCAACACCCACTGCTGCGCCAAATAAAAAAGCGATCGATTTCATTAGCTGCTTGTGCCATGCCGCTACTGAAAGGATTTTGTATGTTTTTACGGCAAGCTTCGGAGAGTGGGACAGTCAGTGCACACACTTTCTCACTTATTGGTCATCTACGTCATTACTTTCTCACTTATTGGTCATCTACGCCATTACTTGCTCCCAGGGATGCCTTTAACCTTCCCTCGGCGCTATCCTTCACCTGCAGAGATTGTCAGCTCTGTAAGCACCCAACTTTGACTCAGTGCCAAAAAGGGTTTGAGTGTGTTCACTTTGAATTCAGTAGTGAAACAACATAAGCAAATTTAAAAGTTTTATACGAGATGCAGCCCATTGTTTTCAAAGTTGCAAAAATCATTGAAAATTTCTCTGATGGAAGAATTGAAACTACCCTCGTAACTTGATTTAAGCATGCAAGAACATCTAATTTAGCCATCGATGGATTTCATATACAAGAAAAGGCGCTACACAGAGCAGTATGTCTTGGTTTTGAAGACTTCAAGGCATCCAGTGGCTGGTTGGACCACTTCAAAAGAAGTCAGAATCTAATTTACACAACTGTCTCCAGAGAATGTTCAAGTGTGAATCCAGCACCTGTTTTGGACTGGAAAAAGCAGATTCATCAGCTAACAGAGGACTACAAAATGAAGTATATTTTCAATGCAGACAAATCTGGTATGTTCTTTAATCTCCAGTGCAACCGTAATCTTGATCTACAGTGCATGCTCAGATGCACTAAAGCAATGAAACTAGAACTGCACACACATACCTACAGAATATTGATAGTGTTGTCAATTGCTTTAACACTTTCCTGTACAAAACCCCCCCGAATACTTAAACAAGCTTACTACTGCTGATGTTAAAAAATAAATATTGTTAGTTCAGTTTGGTAAGATCTCTGCTCTACCTGTACGAAGAATAGTAATCTGTGGTGCTTTTTTCTTCAGGTGGCGGGGGTGGCACTGTAGTTTTGGGATCTGGTGGGGGCAGAGGTGGAGGCTGGCCTAAATCTGGTCCCACTGGTGGTGGTGCTGGTGCAGCACCTGCAGTTGCTGCTGTTGTACCAGTGGCAGCCATCATTGCATTCATGCTCTCCTGGTACTGAAACATTTAACAATCTTCAATTACTCACAATTATCTCAAAAACATTCATAACAGAATTGTCATCAACACTTTCAATGTTATTCAAGGGAAATTCATCATGTTCTAATGATTTATTTCTTGGATATTATGATTAATATATTTTTTATTAAGAATATAACTCAGCTATTTGTCTTTACTATACCAGAACTACATTGGAAACTAAGAATCGCTACTTTGAATTAAACCTGAAATCACATTCATACAGTCAAATAAACATTAACAGAAAAGAAAAAAACTAGTGGCGTTACTGAGTGCCAACTCACTCAGTGTCTCCCTCTTGCCAACTGCCATCTATTGCCGACCAAATACTATTTCTGAAGTTTTCTCCATTTTTCAGTTTTTGAATACTAGAAATGAAATACTACTTTCAAAATATTAAAGAAGAGTAAAACTTCCTACATGGAAATTTTCATTGAAAAATTTGGAGCCATTGATTGATTGATTTTTTCGTGTTTCCGGGCATGTCAACTGGTTTGGTCATTAGTCCCGTTAGTGTAGTGTATGTTCTTTTCTCGGGAGATGGCGGTGATCTTCCCCCGCTGGATGGCGAGATCCAGCGCCAATCTACCGTCGGCTAGTGGGGTTTCCCCCTAACCAGGACTCTCCCACCAGCGGGGCACTGCCCCAGCCAGGACAAGCTCTAAGCTCCTGACTGGTATCCTGGAATGTGTGTCAGTGTGTGTGCGTGTGCGCGTGCGCACGCGCGTGTGTGTGTGTGTGTGTGTGTGTGTGTGTGTGTGTGTGTGTGTGGTGGTGTGTGTGTGTGTGTGTGTGGTGTGTGTGTGTGTGGTGTGTGTGTGTGTGTGTGTGTGTGGTGTGTGTGTGTGTGTGTGTATGGGGAGAGGATAAGACAAAGAAGAGGAAGGACAGATCGCGCGCGGTCCATGGCCCATTCGGTAGGGCAGTGCTCTGGCATTCGCTTGGTGTTGATCGGAGAAACCATGTAAAACTACCGATCAAAGCAGCCGGCCGCTAGAATTCTCTTCCAGACAGCGACTGAAATCGACCTAGCTGAAAAGCCAGTGTCGAAAATCCTGCCGCTGTCAGGACTCGAACCTAGGACCTCCTGGTCAGAGGTGCTTGCAGTGACATCAGTTAATGCACTGAGCTACCACTCCCGGTCCATTTATAAGAAAATGGTGTATACGCATTACTATTAATGCAAAATTTGAAGCTCCTTTTAACAAAAAATTATAGAGTTAAAAAAAAAATCAACACAAGTGCTTTGAAGCACATTCACTCTCTAATGCAATAGCATTTAAAAATCGCTGAAAATGTGCATATTAACGGCTTGAGAGATATTTAAAAAAATTACATTTATGTAAATTTTGAAAAAAAAAAAAAAAAAAAAAAAAAAACAACAACAACAACAACAACAACAAAGAAATACAGCAAACTGAACTGCATGTCACATTAAAGAGTGCAATTGGCACTATCTGCTGTAAAAGTTTGAAGAAAAAATTTGCTTATCTGAAAATGTGGGAATTTGAGCTCATTTTCACAGAAAACTATTGAGTTCTCAAGAAACTTTATTTCACGTTATTTAAAGTGCATGCACATAAAATTTACTTTACTGGACAGTGCATAAATACAATAATGTGAACAAATCGCTGCTGATGTAAATATTAATAACGTGAGATCCAAGAACAAAAAATACATTTTTGAACTTTTGGAAAAACAAAAGAATAGGGCAAAATGGCGTTTATGTCATCTTATTATGTACATTGTACTTACGTACAATGTTACAAACGTATGTACATTTAGCACTATCCTTACCAAAAGTTTAAAGAAAAAAATTGGAGCCATTTTCAAGAAAATCTTGTTTTATTATTTTTTTAAATAGCTCATATTGCACACAATATTGCACGAAAACTACTAAGGTTCCAAAAAAAAAATGTATTAGACCTTCATGAAAAAACTAACTATGGAAAAAAAATTTACTTGAAAGAAAAATCTCTGTCTTTAATTTTGTAGTTGTAGGAAGACACCGAAAAAATGTCAACTTGAAATTTTTGAAGCACTTCCAGTCGAGCCGTACAGACTGAAGTATTCATTATGGAAAAAACTCCTGTGTAAGGTTTAGGCACTAGTGGTGTTCACAGATGAATGGACTGACTGACGTTTTACCATCAATTAATTTTTTGGTATCAAGAACACACAAAACATGGATTCTGGCTACACTAAGGGCCTGTTTCACCACCTTCTATTAGGTGTTTAACTTCGTTTATCTTGGAGTTTAATCGCATTTAAAGTTCTCACGAGTTTCACCATGTGATTTAAACGCAATTACTGGAAGTTAAACGCCAGAGATCAGCCGTTTAAGTGCAGATAATCGTGATTACCAGCTATCCATCCTCGTTTTGACACATTATGGTCTCGTATTACAATAAAATTTTTAAAAACTGTCAAATGCAAAATGCTGAATGACAACAATCTTGAGCAAAACCTGATATTTTATAAATAGTTCATAGGAGACATAAATAGAATATTTCACTTGTTGGAAATAAAAATAGAAAATTATTATTTTTAGTTCATATATTAATATTAATTTGTTTATATTATTATGTTAATATTCATGTTTATATTAACAAATGCTTATTTCTTTAAATTTTAAATATATCGTTATTAACACGAAACATAGATTAACACCCATGTTCATGAAAACCTATATTCATCCATGCACAAAGTCTGTATGAACATCATCCCTCTGCTCAGAATATTATACAATTTCGCACTTGCAAAGAGTAAACGACAGAAAATTTTAGGCCCACAATGCTCCGCGGCCAGTACCAACCTCAGGGTTATAGCATGAAAACTCGTTTAACTCAATCGAGTTTATATATTCAGTGGTGAAACAGATGCACGTATAAACGCGATTATATTGTGAGTTTAATTTTAAACTTGTTTACTTTAAACACGATAGCGAGATACTTGAACGAGTTTGGTGAAACTGGCCGTAAGTGTTACAGGATTTTTTTCTAATTTTAGAAACTGGATTTATCCACTTTTTCATTATTAGGACCCAGCAAAAAGAATTTTTCTGACGAAAATTCGCCGGTTCGTCGCAAAACATTACATAATTTTTTTTCTCTACTGTGTAAGCAGTAGCTAGAAAATAAAGTGATAAGAAGAAGATATGAACACCTGACTTTTGTTATAACACAAATATGCAACTGCAGTTAAAAACCTTTTAGCCTACAAAAGCAATTGAGAACCTTAAATGTTCCTCCTCAAAATAGGGTATCAGAAAAAATGAGTATTTCATTAATTTTAAATTTTCATCCCATTACATTATTGTCCAGGGTCTCAAAAGAGTAAATAGTTCATAATTATTTAGTATATTCCATATATTAACATTTGTGTGTAAATACAGTTGACATATTTGAAATAAAAGATAGCTTCAACCAGAGCCTTCATCAATAATCATTAGAAGCAAAAAAAAAAAATTCAATATTGCTTACTTTGTCACCATACTGTTGCTGCCACTGTTGAAATTGTTGTTGCCATTGCTGCCACTGTTGCCACTGTTGCTGCTGTAAAGCAGACCATCCAGAGAAGTCCTACAAAAGCACAGTACCCTATCCTCAAAACACAAGAAAGTTTTCTCTTGTGTTCCAACGACAATGGCACAGCCAGGATATTTTTTTTCTTCACTCTTTCATTTACGTGGGGTTACAACAAATGTATTTCAAATGTGATTTTATTTGTTTATTTACAGTTGTTACTATAAATATACATACTACTAACTCATTCAATTGAGATATAGAACAAGTTTCGGTACTGACAAACTAGTAGAGACTATTTTTTGATTATGTTTTATCAGCTGAGGGAGGGGAGGAGGGCAGTGAAGCTCCATAAGAACCCTCACTTCTCTCTTGGGTGTGCCACTGGACAATATATAAATAGATTTTTGCAATGTGAACATACAAATAAAAAGAACAATCTCAACAAACTCAGTAGGTTTACAGGTTTAGTGAAGATAGTTTCAATCAATAACCTAAAAGTGACACCTAAAATTATTATACAGGTATTATACCATCATTAGCTCACAATAATACTTTATTTTCCAGAAAATTGCAGTTTATTAGATACATTTTGGTTCATTTATTATACATATGAGCTTGCTTGATTTCTGGTGAAACAGCATTCTGGTACCTCAGAGGAAAAGATAAAAAATTAAATAAAAATAAAAGAGCAAAAAAGAAGAAAAAAAGCTGAGGACATATATTTGGCAACCTTGGTTTTCAGTTCGACCAACTTCATAAACTCAAAATTAAATAATTTTGCACTTATCTGTATCATTTCTATGAATGTAATAAAATTATTAGTAAAAAGCGATAAAATATCATTATAAATTAATTGTTTATTTCCTAGTATTATCATTACATTCACATAGAGCTAATGCTACCATTGTTACAAATTGTTATTAAGCATGATTTATAATTATTAAATAAATAATTCTATTAACCCTTGCAACTTGAACTTGAAAGGTTATTTGGTGTCACGAATGCAATATAAATGTTTGTTATTATAATTTTGAATGAGGACCAATGGGGGTTGACTTTCATTCCTATTACTTATAATACAATATTATGTAAACAAATTTACTATCATTCTGAAAGTAGCAGTTTGCCAAATACTGACAACATGAAATTACAAACTAGCATACGAAATATCTAATTAGTATTTAAGACAAGACTCGAGACCGCGCAAAGATTGTGAATGAGACAACAAACAAAACAAAAGCGAGACTTGATCAGAGTTATAGTTTCATAAGTTGGCTATTCCGACAGGAAATCTTTCAAGCTGCCATATTGCGAATTTAGTGCGGCCTGGAGTCTAACATCGGTATAATAAGCATAATGCACCTCTTTGTAAGAACTATCATTGATGAAACACTTTGGCAGCAGCAAATGACTATTCCACTGCTCCATTGCAGCTAAATATTAGAGTACATAAAACATAGCGAGAACAAATCCTCTTAATTCAATATAATGAAATTGCCAATATTTTAAATATTGTCTTTTTCTCCCCTACCTTGTGTATGTTGAGAGATCTACTCATTAACAAGAGGATAATTTCTTGGTCTTGCCTCACATACTTTAAAAATAAGGAAATATTTACAATTTAAATGGATTCAATTTCATTGTAAATGGAACTCTGACATCAAGAAGTTCTGGCCTAATTTGTGAGGTTAAATGAGTGTAAACCCTTAGAAGTGGAGAATGGAATTACTGCTCGTCTATTTTAATATATAAGTTCAGTTCAAAAAGTTCTTGTCTAATTTTGTATAAAAACCTACAAAGAGCATCATTTATTATCCAAAGGCAGAACTATCATTCTTTAGTTACCCACAAGGAAGATTTCAGTGCTGTAAAAGTATTTAGTAGTAGTCGGTGTTTGTTTGAAGTAGATGTCTCTTTGTTAGTGTGTCACAATTTGCACCTTGGAGCAATGCATTATGATCAATTTTTGTTTAAAATTGGGAATAACTGGTTTGGAAACATTTAAAATGTTAAAAGGCATGTATATTGCTCAAACTGAAGCATCATTTTTGAGTGGTATGCCCGGTTCAGGAACGGTCAACAGTTGCCCGAAGACAATGCACAAGAGGGGTGCACATCAACCTCAACAACCTATGTCAATGTCGAATGTGTGCACATTGAAGTGTCTTGTAATCTGCAAATTACAGTTGCAAACTGTGAATGCCGCATTTTGCAAAAATGTTTTCTTGAAGTGGATTCGACGCATGAAACCAGAATTATACTGGACAGATGACTGGTTTCCTTTGCATGACAAAAAATTAGTCCCGAAACTTTTTGTATAGTTAGTGTATTGTGTTGCAGAAATACAATACAAATTCACTTTAATGCAAAGAAATCAAAATCTACAGATATAATGTGAAATTCTTAAAATTGTAATGTCTCAAATGCTAAATTTGCAGCAACATTTCTATTACAAAAGACGTACTTCACTTTTCAGACCGTTTCAAATATATTTCAATCCCAGTGATTCACAGTACCTGCATGCAGATATACAAAATGGCACGATCTCAATAAAGATCTCGTTCATTACAGAATATTCAAGAGTTCTGGGACATATTAAAATTTCTGTGCATTCCTTACATGAATTTTGATACTAATTTTGAAGTAAACAAGCAGTTGACTGATGCTAGGAGGAGAATTGCCATTTTCTTATTGAGCACAAAGTGGGTTAAAAACATATTATTTTGATGTTCTTTGCACACACACCCCTCCCACAAAGTTAAGACATCCTAAACTCCAGTCCACTGCGTACAGACATACTTCTGAGACTATTTTCTTTAAAATAGCCAACTTCGGTTCATAGAAAATGTTTCACAAGCAAAATATACTTACAGACGTCGCACCAGGAAGTGGTGGTGCTGCACTGTAGTATTGGTGATACCCCAGGGAGTAGGCTGTATTGGGTGCAACAGTGGGTGGCGCAGCTGGTGCGGTTGATGGAGGTGGTGGTGCAGTGTAACCCTGGTAACCCGCTGCAGCCGCTGCTGCAGCCGCCGCCGCCGGCGCACCCCATTGATTCCAAGCCTGCATGGCGCAGAGCTTGCTCCTTCAACTGGAGCACCCTACAAGCACAGAATTCAAATCTTGTTACAACTGCCATTGGCATAAGTTAACACAAATTGGATGTTATATATAGGTTGCACTGTGTCATTTCTTAGGCAGGTTTTTAAATACATAGCATACTGGCATTATCCATGAATAGTTCTTTTTAGTGTTATTTGTGTGCATATCGTAGATGAAATTTCAATATTCACCTACAACAAATTTGGTTAGAAAATACAAAACTACATGAACTTCAGATTCAATAATTTTTATTTTGCTCAAAAAATTTTAAATCATTGCCTACTTGTTGTTTTTTAAATTGAATAAGTGAAGAATTATGTTACTACTTCTAGTAAAATGAGTTTTGTTTTTCACAATAATAATAATAAACAATAAGGAGTTGCATACATGAAAACACAATATTTTTTCTTCCACTGAACTATGATAATTTCCCTGAAAATTTATCCCTTCATTCTCTGAATCATCCCACTGAACATTAATCATTTGCAGGCAATATGGAAAATAAAACCTGATACGATTTTTATGACTGGAAAGTAATTGTGTGACTGGCCAATAGAATATCTATGGACTTCTACATAACATTTCAAGAATAATCAAGGAATGAGACTGTTGATCACATTTAGTAATGCACAAAAATGCAGTGTACATTTGCAGGTAAGTATCTAGGCATTTTTATTTATAGACTATTTTTTTTGACAGACTTCTAAGTGAAAAATTATAAAAATAAAAATACCTCTGTTCAAAAAGAAAGCATGCTATATAAAAAAGTGTCTTATTTGTATCAACCAAGGAAACCAAAATAATAATAATAATAATAATAATAATAATAATAATAATAATAATAATAATTAAATTGACTTAAGTTTGGACTGCAATTGTTAATCAATTTCATTTCAATATTCACCAAAGGAATTCTCAAAATTCATGAACAAAAACTTAACACTCACAACGCACATCTCCCTCAAAATGATAATCAATCGACCATTATCAATACTTTCTGGTTTAAGAAAATAAACAAAAACTTTTCAATTCATATAAGAGGCCATAATAAAATAGGTCAAGAACAAATCAAGATTATTTGAATAATAACAATTATAAAAATAAGGGAAAGAGCAATAAAATTAACAAGTACGATCCAGTTGTTTTATTAATGTTGTATTGTTGTATTAAATAACTAGTACAATGCAGCATTGATATTGAATTAATCAATTATCTTTAACAACATTCTTTCAATACAAATGTTTTTTTAAATGATTTAATTTCCTCACATTCAGCACTTTGCATAAATTATTTCCATGTATGATTATCCAAAACAAAAGCATTCGGTCAGAAGTAAAGAGAAGTTCAAGTAGAAGCAAAGACTTAACTCAAATTCACAGTGAATATGCGTTTTCAAGTCTTGTATTCATAAGATTCGATTTTAAAGAAGCAATTGTTGAAACTAACATATTTAAATATAACTGATAGTAATAATAATTAAAAACTTTCAAAACTATTTTTTTTCACACTATATACCCGTATTTCAGTGAATGCGATGAGCTACTGCAAGACCATCTGGAACGGTTATGAGCAATAAGAACAGTAATTACTTATATTGCAGAATTCAATCTTAAAGTTATGTTTTTCAGAAAAGTACAAAAACTTAATTGCCAATTTTATTTCCATAAAGGAAAATTTAATTGTCAAACAAATCGCTACAGAAGTGGTGGAAGACTGTACAGAAGATTGTCATATCTGTAGGTTAATACTCCTTTAATCCATTTGTTGCATATAACTTGAAATTTTCTAAAAGTGTGTTCATAACATTTTCAAGAGAGGCAGCGTTTCCTGAAATAAATTTGAATCAAAACACCTTTTCAGAACAAAATCACTTTCCCTTTTATCTTCCTTATAAATAAGAACTCTATACAAAATATGCAATTTGAAAAATTTTATCAACAAGGTCTACATCACACAAAAGTGTGTTCAGTCTACATTGGAAAGTACTGGAGTGTTAATTTGTAATTCATTTTACACTTCTAAGTTGTAAGTTGATGAGTTTATTAAAAAATGTCATTTGCAAACAGTTCTTATTAAATTTTTTAATTAAGAAAATTCATTCATTAAATTTAATTATATTCCAGAGGAGTTTTCTCTATTTAGAAAATGTATATAGGTGTTCAAAAAACCTTTCCCAATACGATTAACAACAAATATATATGTATATAACATTCATGTTCCATTTCCTAGTTTCACTTAATTCTATAAGGGCATTAAAAGTGTGGCAGCCAAATATCTACTAAAAAGTTAATGTTGTGCAAGATGCACTCCAAAATAATCTTTAAACTATTCGATAATATGAAAAATAATATTCAAAATGATAAAATAAAATTATTTAAAAGTACCCTTTACATTCAAAATGATATTGTCTATAACTATATTTTAAGGTGAATAATATGATGCAAATACACGGAAAATTCTTTTTTATATAACAAACAAAATTATGAATGAAAAAAAAATAATTTTTTATTTGAAGCATGTATGAACAATCTACAAATTTATTACTCAAACAGAAATATTTTTGTTTCTTTTCCTATTCACGTTTATATAATTCCAAAAGAATTACTGAAAATAGAAAAAATATCAAATCAAAGAAGAGCATATGAAGTATTAATTAAAAGTCATTGAGAATGCATTTTTTTTTAGAGATTCAGAAGTAAAACAAAAAAATACTTGAAAAATATGAAAGAACAAAAGAATACAAGGAAAATGTAAATTTTATTACAGAAACTTTCAACAATTTTTGTAATCTACATACTTTTGTACAGTTGGTACCGGAAGCATTCCAAATTCATTCATATATGAAACGAATTGGTAATGCAAAATCTTCGATTAACCTTTCAAGCTGCATTAACACATTCAACCCTGAGGGGTAAGTCACGTGGTTAACTCTGTGTCCAGGGCAATACAGCTGTTATTCAAAACGTTGTAAAACAAAAACTATTATACGATTCAGTTAGAAATTGATAAAATCTTGTAGTATTGTCTTTTCTCTTGAAGTTTGGTTCAAGTCTCATCATTTGGTTTTAAGATGGCAGTGAAAAGGAATTCAAAGAAAGCAATAAAGAAATTGATACAATCTTGTAGTATTGTCTTTTCTCTTGAAGTTTGGTTCAGGTCTCATCATTTGGTTTTAAGATGGCAGTGAGAAGGAATTCAAAGAATCACATTTTGTCAATTTTAAATTTTTGCAGAAAATAACGTTACAAAATATGGGAAGAAACACAGTGAACTTTATGTGCAACAATATTGGATATTTCGTTGCAGTTGTTCCTTTTTTTTTCCTTTTTTTTAAAAAAAATAGTCTAGTTCAGTGGAGTCTTCATTTACAGAAAATTTTATTTCACAGGTTTTCTCAAACATTCATTGCTCAAACTAGACAACAGTCCAGGCATGAAATCGACATCATTAGAAGAATCCAATTCTGATTCATTATTCAAAAACTCCTAAACTTCTGATGTTGAGTGTCACTGTGAATTTTACATCTATGTCTTCTTAACATCTGTATACGTCGCTAACAGCACGAACACTACTTACAAAGAAATACAGTCTGAATGTAATCGACAGTGCCTGCAAGTATAAATATCCAGTCGCTTTCTGAAAAAACTGCAAATACTTGCACAAAATAGAAGCACATGTCATGTGTCCTAGAACCACCTTAATGATATTAAAAAGCGTATTGTAGGTGCCTATAAACGTCCAAAAGACATTTATAACCTGTCAAAAACAATAAATGTAGAAGTACGTATGTGGCCATAGGACACAGCAGTAAAATGAAGATGATGGATCAGATACATCTGTAGGATCAAAAGTGTTAAAAGAGTTTGCGTTACTTATGTATAATACAAGGTTCTAGTAGAAAAGTGAAATAAATCAAATCCATCCAAGTTTTAGGTGGAGAAGTTGTTTGGATCTCAGGTCAAGTCCAGGCCCTGAGAACATTAGGGTCTTTGGAGTTTTAAATTACCTTTCATAACTCCCATATCAACATCAAAATGCATTATCTCTCAGTTTTTACATAGATTCAAAATATGCTACAAAGAACTTCTAAAAATTAACCTACCACAATTTCTGCTGATGACCTTCACAATTTTGCATTTTTACTTTTTCGATATACTACAAACCTACATAAGGCTACAGCAAAAATCAGCATATTATTATGGGGTAGGGGTAGGGGGAAGCGGCGAAAAAGTTGGTAAATCTTGTTCCTAAAAATAGTACATGATATACAACTTCCTTTAACACACTATAGTAGTCGGAATCCACTATTTCATACTGAAAAGTGGTTAATAGAAAACTTGCATCCGTCCATCGGCAATGCTAGCACCTAAACATTTAAACAATTTTCTCCAAAATAGGTATTTCCCCATCAATGTGGCAAAACTCAAACCCTGCGAGTTTCAAACTGATATTTTGATATTTGAGAATACTTTATGTGAAGCTTGAACAAAATTTTCTCAAAAATGGCTCTGCATTTTTTATAAAACTTTCTCCTCAAATAGTGTGTATGCTAAAAAAGGGATGCTAAAAAAAGGGTGCGTAACTTATTTTTGTTGAACTCCTTGAATTTTCGAAAACTACTAGAATTCAAAATATTTTCGATTACTAAAACTACAAGATGAGATTTTTTCCTTCATAAAATCTGTTTAAAAAATTCAACATTAAATAAGGTCGTGTACGATTTTTTGGAAAAAAAAAAGGTAGTTTTCACGCAATTTTTGCTTGAAGTAATGGCAATTCATTTTTTCTTCTAAAAATTGTTTCTTCAAATTTTTTCCTTGGATAGAGCAAAGGACACTTTACAAAATGATGGTCTCATTTTTGTTGAACTTCTTCAATTTCATGAAAGTTACAAATAATGCGAGAAAGTAAGTCCTCTAGAACTAGATTAAAATAGCCAAACAAAAAATGCAAATTTCATATAAATGGTAATATTTATCAATTGATGTCTTCTTTTTCTGTCACAACGGCCTCTTTTAGAAAAACAATTATACAAAATACGTAATAAAATAATATAGAACTGGAATAGAAAAACTGTGTTACATTTGTAAGTTTGTATGTAAATCCCGACTTGAGAATATTAATTTTCAAATAATTTGCTCTGATTGAATCTGAAGGACTTGCGTTGAGAAATTGTATCAGTGTTTTTTTTTCTCCTTCTCCACAATGTAAGAAGAACTGTGTAAATGCACTATATCAGTTTATTGAAACTGACAATTTTTTAAAACAATTAAAGGAAGTCTTCCTGCAATACTTTGCTGGAATTAGAACCACATTCAGCAGAAACATTAACAATAAGCAAAGCAGACACACTACACTTTTGTTACTCTTGAAAATCTAAGTTCTATATTCTTCAATGTCATGTTGAAAGCACGATGATAATAATGAAATAAAAACATAACAGTACTTGTAGAAACTTCAGAGGGGTTGTTTATTTCGCACAAAAGCCTATATAATTTCCTAAAATGATTTTTTTTTAATCTTCACTAACTTAAAACAAATTAAAAAAAACTTAATTAAAAATTTCTTGAAACTAAAAATCCAACATTCAATCTCATAATGAAAATTACTTCGTTTAGAAATGCAGAAACATCAGAAAAAGGTTAGTGTACAACAGTCTTATACGAAATCAGTTTAGATCTCTTCAACATACGGATGTTGACAAGACTGTATGGTGAGACAACCTAACCAATCAGTGCTTCAAACAACAATTCAGGCAATACTGAAATGACATGCAGAAGATACTGAGCAATTCCACTTTCCATTGAATTTTTTCAAATGTATTCTAGGGCTGATTCGTATGCAACTCGTGACTAATTTATTTCCTTACCTCTAACTTGCCTACTAGATAAATCCAGAACCAGTCTACGTATAATATCCTAAGGATAAATAGTGGTTTTCGACCATTTGTAAGAAACTACCAGAACAAAACATAGTAAGTGTTCTACAATGGGTAGGGAATAACTCATTTCTACATCCACCAGATTTAACAGGCAAAGAAAGTACAAGTTTACAGATATTCACTTACAAATCAAACTACAGTATACCATGTTGTCATTGCACAGAACTCTGAAACAATGCGACATATGCCTGTAACATCAGGGTTTTGTTTCCCTGTAAAGGGACAAGATTTTTGTTAGGATAGGAGAGTTCAACAAAAACACGAGTTTTGGGGGGGTATGTGAGGAGATGTTGAATTTTCTTAACAATTCTGCAAGACAAGGCGTTTTTGAACTTACTACTACAATTTTGGATTATTTGGGGTGCCCCACTCCAAAAATGAGTGGTCAGAAAAGTTCAGAAACATGAAACCTAAAATTAAATTGATGGAAAAATGCAGAAATAATCTTTCACAATAAAATGAAATGGAAAGTTTGGCTTTCTACGCAATCTCAACGCTTTTATTTTTAACAATATTACAATAGTTACTGTCGTACAGTATCAAGTCTATAATGCTGTAAAGCACAGTCCAGAAGATGACCGTTTGAAGTTGGGTTCCACAATGAAACAATTTTTACTTTGAAAACGGTTGTTTAAACGGTGAAGAGTTTTGCATGGATCCAGCTAGTAAATGTTATTCTATGAACCACATGACAAGTGGCATTGTCTGGCTTTGTATTACAGATGTCCAAAAAGCACTATTTTGGTTTTAGTGTACAACATTTGCATGAATTCAAATCTCTTTGTTTTATCTACATCGAACCACACAAAGAAACGTTTCATGCCAAGATTAGTTTTAGGCACTGTACTTTGGGAATAATATTTATATAATTCACACATTACTCTTATATAAATAACAAAGAAACGCATCTAAGAGCATTCAATAGTTATACCATAAAACTTTGTTATATGTGAAAAATATCATAATCTTCTTAGGATTCTTTATCTTATGGCTTTATGACAGTTACAATATTAGCAAAAATCAACAAATTAATTCTCTTGAAGAGGAAAATGTTTGGAAAGTCATTTAAATATCAGATATGCAATATTTCCAGATCTTGTACATAGATCTGAAGTAACTATGATATTTTGTGAATCAACTAACAATGTGTAAATTCAATTTCAACAACACAACACAATTTTGTAATCTTATTTTAAATACATTTTTCTCAATTATTTTTAAGCAATTCTGCAGCAAGTGCTGAACTTGCTATAAAAAAAACTCTTTAAACTAACTTCACTCTTTAAAATAATGAGTTTTTTGGTTTAATTAAGTCTAAATCATCCTGATAAACAAGAGGTTTCTTATTGCCATGGCAATTTACATTTGCATAACTAAGTCATCTATTTGTAGAAAGGAAGAAAAGAAGAATTAGAAAGGTAAAGGTATCCCTGTGCATTTGCACATAGGCTGATGTAGCCCACAGGGGGGGCTGAAGGTAGGGCTCCATGTATTCATCACTGTCGGCATAAAGAGGAGGTTTTGCGGAGAAAACAACGTTCTGGCAACCTTTACCCCCAGGAAAGATCCTGGTACTCACTTGGAGAGAAGGTTGAGTCGACCTCGGAGATACTCTGAATGGACATCACCATATAAAAATCCCAGCCTACGTATTCCAACCTGGGTTCTTCAGGTCAGAAAGCTAGTGCAAAATTTCTTCTATTAAGAAAAACAATTTCTGGGAAGTTTACTTGGATTCTTGCCAAGAAAAACTAAAACTAGTGAATATATTGGATTACACATCCAAATCATGCATTAAATTGTGCGTTCAAATGTGGAAGTTTCTTTTGTTTATACGATTCTTTTCCTATCAAAGCATTTTTATTGCTAAACTTAGTTTGGAAATAACCAAAGGCTAATAAACATTAAATAAATTATAAACGTTTTTCATTCAAATTGAAGGTGTGAACTACTTCAGGTAATTTTACAATATACATACAGAGTTTAATTAATTTTAAAGCAATTATTAATTACATAAAATTTGTATACATTTAGTTTTCTCCAAAAATATTTTCCCAGAGTTCAAGATAAGTATCAACACAAGTATGTCCAATCAAGCATGTGTTTGCACCCATGCAAAAGAATGCATACATGTGGTACAGTGTAATTAAAATAATTAAGATAATTAGTGTAATTATTTAATAGTTTAATGAAAGTTATTGATGAGTTGTATGAACTTTATGAAGGAAATGAAAGTGTTATCAAGTAGACTATTCGGTACAACTTTAACAGAAATATCCTGCAACCTCTTCTGATAACGGAGATCTTATTTTCTCACATCTCCACCAAAAAATACGACTGTGATAATGGATAAATTGAAGTGCAGATTATTTGAAATAAAAATACAAGAGTAACAAAACTCTTAATCATTACTTAGTTGCAATAATTGACAACCATATTACTGCAAAAAAAATGCAAAACAATTCCTTTCCACACAACACTTCATTTCAATGGACAGTAATAGCAGAAACTATTATGGTTATAATACTTGCAAGGTAATTAAAATTCTAATTAAAACAGCCCCAAATGTCCTGAAATAGTGGCTAAATTATATAATAATAAATTACACAGATTAAAAAAAACACTAGATGGTATTTGGAGAAAAAAATAATTTTGGAGCATGAAGTCTTCGTGGTGAATATTCATCAATTACCTTCAAAAAGTTCACCACAACCACAGTTTGACTACATCAGAAGGACATCAAAATGATCAGGAACCAAAGACAAAGAGTGAAATATGAAAAGGACATAATGGCCTTCTAGATATTCGATGTCATTGCACAATTATTATTTTGAAGAGAAAGGAAGATGAAATCGACGTACACATTACTATAGATTAGAAATAACTATGGTATAATTTACCACTGAGAATGTGAAATTTAAAAAAATGCATAGAATAAAGCCTGTAGGAGATGAATTTTGATGTTTCATCCCACCAACACGCCAATGCCACTGATGAAACACCAAAATTTCTCAATTAAGAACTTCTCCAGATTCATGCATCGCATCTAAAATCTACATTCACCTATACACATGTTTTAATTAATTCTTGTGAATATGTAGTACACGATAGTACCTTAGTCTACAAAAACATAGTTTGATATAATTAACAGGCTCTACATGCTGCTTACATTTACTTCGACCTAGCTGCATGCATTAAGCAGGAAAACAAAACATCGGCTGAAATAAAATGAATTTTATAAATAAATTAATACAAATGCAGAATATTTACATTTTAACAAGAGCTGATGAATAAAAAAGCAATAATAAGTTCCATTACTGCAAGTGAATATAAGAGATTTCAGTTTTTGAACAGTTCCCATACCAAGCATAATTTGTTGGAGGAATACAATAATTTCTGCTTAATATCAGTTACGTTTACTGAAACGCAAGGCATGTCCATCATCTCTAAATAAACAATTCATAAATGAACATTTTATAAATAAAGGTCTGGAAAAAAAATGAAAATATCTGTAAAAAGAGAGAATATGATGTGTTGAAATGATTTGTAAAGACAATTCTTTACAAGCTTTGAGATGACAAAAGCCTCCTCATTTGAGAACAGGTAAGTTTTGTCTTTCAGTAAAAAATTAAAACTTTAAATTATGCTGTTAGCATCAAGGGAGAGATAATTAAGATAAATAATTCAACCACTTAATTACTTGTTTTTAGCAAAGTGTATTTTATTTTTTGTATTTGTGTTCCATTACCATGTTGTTTTGTTTTGTATTTTTGTTTTTCCCCTTTCCTTTTCAATAAATAGCCTTTTTATAATAATAAACTCTGAATATATTGATTCTACAGGTGAATATATTCTGATTATCTTTTTGCAACTTGTTTGAAACTTACTTCTACTGATTCTACAGAGAAAATCAGTACTGCAGATGCCTTGCTTGAGCCCAGAAATTTTGGCAATTTATAAGAACATTATTTTTGAGAACATTCTTTGACCTTAGAATTTATAACTATTTAAATTGACCACATTGCAAAAGAAAATTTTAAATAAAAAGAATTTCAATGTGGCATTTCCAATTTCAAAATCAGACTAAATATAATTTTGTAAGACTAATCAAAATTCAGAAACATTATTTACAAAATTAATTGATGTGAGGTACAATAGCAGCCACTATTTTAATTCCCTAACAACTGTTTTGGATGCTTCCCCATCGATTCATTTTATTTGAAAGGCTCAATAAATGTTTATAAATTGTTACAAGTAATTAAACAGCTCCGTTAAATTGCCACCCGATAAACGCAATTTATGAGAAAAAAAAGTGTAATTTTCTGAAAGAAATAGTAAAGAATTTTATTTTGCAGGGTGAAAACCATTATTTAGCAACCACAAAACTAACTCTACACCTTAATTACTATTTTTAGCACAAAAAGTCCTTAAACATACCTTACCTTACAAGTAACTACCTATTGGAAAATGGTCATAAACTGCCCTATTTCCTGGGTAAATTCAGAGAATAAATATATCAATATTCCTTTATTACCACAATTGAAGCTAACCTTTAAAGGGATCATTAAAATAAAATAATCTGTAAAAAGGTTATATCACTCTGTCATCAATACAATTTTGTAGCAGTAAAAATATTGTACATTCTTTTGATCGAACAAGATGTTGCAACCAAAGGCTTACTTAAACCTTCCAGAGATTTACCAGGGCACATAAATGCACACACATTCAACTATTTGTAAGCACATGCTTATACAAATCGCTCATTAGGTGCAATACCACAACTAAAGAAAGAGCCATTAATGTTGATCAAACATTTGTCGTATTTTTAATTGCACAAGTGTGAAGTGTGAAGTCTAAGGTTCCAAAACCTACATGTGAGGATGGAATAATTTTAAACCATTTCCCACTGAAGTAAAGGCAAGTCTTAATCCTCAAACAAATTTTGCAAAACAATAATTTTTTAGTGATGTCTAAATTGTATTTAATGAGCAATATAAGCATATTTTCACGCAAGCACACATACCACAAGTCTTAACCATCAGAACAAAAGGCTTCATAATATCAACATTCAGTCTTCTAAGAAAACATTTCACTTAAAAGGACTAAACATGCCTCACCATTAAAATGACTTTCACTACTTGAGAAACAGAATTTCAAAAGTGAAAGTAAAATGAAATGGAATGATGCAGAAAATCATAAACGAACAATCTTCTCTGGACTACAACATGATACAACTTGCATGAGGAGATAAATGAAATAACGCATTCAAAAAGCAAAACCAATAAACAGACGATGGGTAAAAAACACAAATTATTAAGATAAATGTAAGTACAAAATTCAAAACACCTAGGTTTCTTTGCAATATCAGCTCAATCAGTTGCATTTTTTCTATACAATTTCTCTATTTGACTCATTCCCTCTCACGAAAGGCCACAAAACAACAAACATGTAATTACAACTTTCCAGGCATTTATTTTCACCAAGCACATTCCAAAACAATTGAGCAACATCAAATTCTAAAAGTTCTAGAATAGAAGAATTTATGAAAAGTAAAAAAATCCATGAAAATTAAATAACAAGAAAAGAAGGTAAGTTTCAATGCTGAATAACTCTGGTTTAATAATTATTTAATTCTCAAATGAATAATTTTGTAATTGTTAAACAGATTTGTATGAAATTAGAATTAAAATTTAGAATAGACGTTATTAATTTTTTAAAAATAAAACAATTATAATACTTCTCAAAGATATATCAACCATCGCACACAAAATTAGAAAAGCTACAACAATGAACTCTGAAAAATTGAAATCCTTTAAATAATATTCTAAAAAGTAATCTTGATTTGTAATACAGATGAAATTTAGGGAAAATATAAACAGATGAGAAGTATTATTTGTCTGATTTTAAATAAGTATTAGAGAGTGAGAACAGTGCAGCACAGTGCAGCTGTTGAAATACACATTAAATGTTAGGAACAATAGTAAAAATTATAAGAGAAACCAAAACAAATTGAAAATTTAACAGTATACACTACTCGTATATAATTCACTCTTGTGTAGATTACAGAAAGACACATTTTATTAAGATGTAAGATCAAATCACTTTGGCTTTCCATATACCCACAAAACCACAGGCACGAAAAGCTCTTTATCAAAGAGCAAACAAAAACAGTTACAATTCATCAAAAATTGCATTCAATTAAGAAAGAGTTCACAGAGTTCAAAATATCATATGCCATTTTTCTCAAAATCAATTTTTAATTCACAAGAGCTATGTAATCCCCTGCTTCACAACAATACAAATAAACAAATGGTCTGGTCTAGCTCTTCAGTGAAAGATGCAAAATTTAGTAGTAATACTATTTCTCTTCTGTGTAATGCTGTCATTCACACACCTCTTCTAGTTTAGTGATACAATGTTTTCAAGAATTCTAAAAACTGCAATAAACTGAATCCTAAAGATTGCAATAAACTGAACTGTAAAGATTGCAATAAACTGAATTGTAAAGATTGCAATAAAAACTACAATAAACTGAATTCTAAAAACTGCATTAAACTGAATTCTAAAAACTGCAATAAACTGAATTCTAAAAACTGCCTGTGATCACTAGAGACCTGAATGTGTTTTCCCTATGTTTTCAAGTTTTCTTCCTCCAAAATTTAATTTACATGTGGTACTCATCAACTAAACAATATTTATCACTATAAAAATAGTTTTAAATGCAAATAATATTCTATAATACGTTTATCTATCCATAAACTGTTAGAGAAACAAATTTTGTAATCATAATGGGTAATTTCATAATTGGTGTCTCTACATTGTGCACATTACGCATGTTCATTTGAAACCAAATGAGCTTAATGCTGTGTTTTCTGTACTGTACATTCGCAACTACTTTTCAACAACACAAAAAAATGAGCAGTGTCTTTATGTTCTTCTTCATTGTTGAACATTCTGTAAAGATTAAAGAATGTGATGCTATAATAATTAACCTTTTTGTAGATTGTTAATCATCGTTGAATGTGTAAAGAAAAGAAGTGTCTTTTTTCTTTTGAGGATTTACTGTAGTGTCAAATTAAGGGTTAATAAACTTCTCTTCTTTTATGACATGTACAAATTTCACATTTTATGTACAAGAAATGTTCTTTTAAGTTGTTACACGCTAGCATGTCAGACTTTCAATGTTTTGCATTCACAGCTTTCAACATTAGGAGGTTCCATTTTCACAATACTAAGCACATACAACATTATTTCTATGTTGTTGTCATTTCTATGTTGTTTTTTCCAAAAACCTTACCGTTAAGGAATTATTTGATTATCTTTAAGAGCTAGAAGACAGAAAGTCTGTTTCGGAGATCGTCCAGATACTCATAGTGACACAGATGAAGATATTAGATAAAAAAGATGTAGAAAGAACATTGAACAACTTGAATTTTCATCAGTTTTGTTACTTCAGAATGGGTGTTGGTCACAGCACAAAGATTTTTTACAAGTTTATGACACTAGTCATATTCCAACAGCAAATAATGGACAAGATGAGTCTGTAGGAACAAGAGAGTCAAAAAAATACTTTTTAATAGAATGAAAGCTTAGTTGGTACTATATCATATTGTGACGATATACATTATTTTCAATAGATCTCTCAGCCACATTTGGTGAAAATGTACAATTTGAAAATGTGTGGGTGAGATGGATGGATCAGAATGTACCCACTTACAAATCCAGTATATGGCCAAAGAAATGGGGATGGACCAATCTTCCATGGAGACTATTATAAAGGTGGTGTTGACAAATCCTTTGTTCTTTCATAGATGAAAAGCAGCCACAAAATGGGTTACTTCAGATCTATTAGAATTTCTAAGTTGGGTAAATGTAAAACTGGAGAAATTTAGTTTTTGAAAAAGAAAATCTGGCCCTCTAAAAACACCTGCAGAATACACAACACCTCTAGGTTCTCAGTTCAATAATGTTAGTCATTTCATTTCTTATCAGAACAAAACAAAATACCCCAATGTGTCCATCAACAGCAATTAAAACTTGTATTAAATGCCATGTTGCACACATGGAAAATGTTTCCATGGTTTTCACAACAATTGCATCAAGAGAGTAACTGCTAAAATAATTTTGTGTTTTTCCATCTTTTTCTCTAGAATTTTTCAAGAGAACAACAATTTATAAAGTTCTTACACACATTATAAATTGTTTCAAGTGCTATTTAAAAAATAATAATTTGTTTAATAATTAATAGTTTAAAGCTGACTCTGTTTCGTTAAATATTCAGTTAGTGTACCTGTTGCTCCAATATGATCTCACCTACAGAGATTTAAGTGCTTAAGTGTTAATTTTCACATGTATATGTGATGTGTGAATAATATATTTTCATTGAAGATTAAAATGAAAATTATTCACACAGTTCTGATATGCTCAAAGAACATTATAAGATTAAACAAATATTAAGCAAAAAATGTCCTAAGCATATAAGGGTGAAACAATTTCTCTAAATACTACTCCCCACATAACTGCACCATTACAGCACGCACATACTTCTGTCTTATTCACCTATGTCAAGACAAATGTATCTTTTTTACGCAATAAGCATTTCTCTGCTGCTTCCCTTCATATTTTCTGCCTGTTTTCCATAAAACACTCACCTAGGAGAGTTTGGAAGCATTTGACAAATAGGTCAATTGAATTAATCCATTACATGGAATGTCATGTAAATCCAGCCTTAAAATTGTAGTAAAAAAACTTCAAATATACATTCCAAACAAACTCTGTGTTCTTGAATTACAATGCTTTAGATTTGAAGCAAACTGGTACAAAATTACAATTTGTAGATTTTCACAAGTAAAATTTCACTCTTAAAATTACAAAAACAAGAATAAATCAATTCCATTAAGAAATCAACTTTCTTTACACTTACTTTTCATTTTGATATTTTTAACACATCTATACATGGTTATGGGTGTAAAAGTTATGAAAATCTTGTTTAACTAGCAACAATCAACTAAAAGACTGACAATTTAGGAATAATTGAATACCAAAACTGCAATATCAGTTATAAAAACGATTACAAGACTTACATTGTGTTGAAATTCATCACACAATACTTAAAGGTTTTCAAGCAGAATGTAGAGGTTGAAGATACTAATGGCAGTACGACAACCACAAATTGAAAAAACAAAACAAAACTTCTCCCAATCTATTAAATAAAAAAATGAAAATTAAAGAATAATATAAATTTTGAGATAAACATTCAGCTCTAGGCTTGGTTAAGTCAACAGCCTCCTTAGTACATTAAAGTGTACATCACTTTAATTTTGACATCTTTACAATTGTACAAGAAAAAACAGTACTGTCAGAAAACATTTGTCATTCAGAAAAAATTAAGTGAAAAGGGGACACTTCACATGACCTTTCAACACCCAAGAATTTAACGGAACAGAAATAAATTATACATGATAACTACTATTAATATTAATAACAAGAAATATTATCATACATAAGCATTAAATGCATGACCTTGGTAGATGGTAATTAATTATCAATACATTGATAAATGATAACTCAGTGAAAACAGTCAAGACGCCCACATTTGAAACAGACAATTACAATTGATTCTTGAACACATAAAAATTATATCTATTAGAAATATTGGTGTAAAACAATATTCCCGGACAATCTCTTGTGAAATTTGTTTCAACAAAACAAGTTCAGCTGCTTCACAAGGGCTAGTTCAACCCCTGTGAAGTGTCCTAAACCCTCCCCTATCCTAGTTCCTTCCAAATTCTGGCCGCTGGATAGTGACGCAGGAGTGTGCAAGAGAGAGGCGTGTACGCGGAGATGCTACCTGGTGGTCCTCTTGACGACTTACGGACTAAAGATTTACTGACCGTATAAAAAAGTAATGGAGGATTACTCCTATTGATAATGACAGGATAAAAAGTAATGGAGGATTACTCCCAGGAATAAATACTCAACACCCCATGGGGTTGAAGAAATTAAAAAAAACACACACACACACACACACACACTCACACACAAACTTTTCGAACTTGACAGATGGCAGTCCTACATAAGGTCGCAAAAATTGCACCAAAGATCATATTATTAATGATGAAATGAACAAAAATAATGAAAATCTTCATTTTCATTTTGAAGGCTTTGCAATGCAGGAGAAAAAAGGGACAATTGAAAAGCACATGCATTTATTTCACAAGGCAAACTACTCAGACTATGACAAGTCTGGATAAGATTTTCCAGAAAAGGTCTAATAGTCCTCCTCAGCCCAATTATAATTAATAGTTCTTCTCTAAAAACCGTTTCATTTCCATTTGGGCAGTTTGCCCCATTTTCCAGTACCTTTTATTTTTACCTGTTAAAATTTATTGACTATTTCAAACTACATTAATACTATAATTTAAAAACTATAATAAAAGCAAGTCTTCAATTAAAATGACATTGAAATGACCAAATAAACAATCCTTGCTTAAGAAGTAAAACTGCCCCCCCCCAAAAAAAAATGCTGTAGTCATGATTTTAAAGAAAGTATAGTTTATAATTGCCTCAAAAATTTCCCTGATATCTGACGATTCCTTTATAAATTTTCTAATTTTTATAACTTTTCCAGGTCAATGACATCCTCTGACCTTTCCCAGATTTCAGGAAAGTGACCACTCTATAAAATCTCTCTTGAAATTTTTTCAGTACAGAGAGGATTTTTCTTACAAAAGTTCTCTGCCTCAGATTGTACATGCAAATACATCCGCTGGTATTCTACTTCCGAAACTTCCTACTTCTGGAAGATAATATAGACCAAAGAAACAAAATTGTCAATTTGCTATAACAAAGAAGATTAAAGATGAGAAGAAATATTTAGATGATAAAAGCAAAAATTCTCAAAGAAAAATACAATTGACAAAAAATACAATAGTTTAAGTTGGTGCAAACAAAAGGAATCATACATTACAAAAAACAAACTACCTTCACTGAAATCATGAACCTACGAAAATAATTAATATTGAACCCTTAAATATAATATTATTTAGGCACAATTTATTGATACTTGACACTTATTTTAAAATAAAGATGAATTGTAAACTGTATTCATACATATTCAGACTAAGCTATTTTAGTTTTACAAATCAAATTAACAAAACTATTTATAAAAAAAAGTTAAAAGAACTATATTTCACCTATTCACTCTTCTAAAAAATTACTAAATGCAAAACTTGTAATACAAATATTATTTATAAAACATGTTTCATAGCATTTTTACACTATCTCAAGGATTATAAACAACTGAAATATTATACATAAAGATTTGGAGAGGTTATGTCCACATAAAAGTTTATTTAAAAAATAATTTAACAAGTGAATTTAAAAATAAATTTCCACTAATAATAAATAACATCTAATAATCTGCTTTTCAGGTGCCACAATTTAATGTAACTTCCTTTCATGTTAATCACAACCTAATTGAAGGACCATTATTTCTTTTCAGGACACCAAACGTGAAGGATTGACTTTTATTTCAATACTACATTCATTGTTCGGAAACTCAAGATTGAGGAATCAGTCTCTTATATTTCTTAAGTCTTTTGAAATCACTAGCAACGTTAGAAATACTATACTTTGATTGTTCTTTAATGGCCAATGACATTTTTACACCTGCCTTATAAAAAGAATCTTTTTAACAGTAGAACGCACATCTCTAAAGCCATGAGCCCTGTTGCGAAGGACATTCACGAATTAAAAAATAATCATTTTATAAGGCAAGAGATGTAACAATGACCTAATGTCATCAACCACTATAGAAAATTCAAAATATATATATATATATATATATATATATATATATATATATATATATATATATATATATATATATATATGTGTGTGTGTGTGTGTGTATTTCACTTGATACTTTGATAAAGCATAAACAGAAGATGAATTGAAGCATGATTGCAAATTTTTATTGCAAAAACATTTTCTTGCCATACCATTAAAATATGCAAAGTTTTTGAAAGAGTAAATTGCAAAAGTAATATATAAAAAAACGTTTAGATAAATTTCTAAAAGCCAGTTCATTCTTGACTGAATGATACTTGAATAATCAATTACAGTGAAATATAATCCTGAATTTCTTCCAGCATGTTTATTTTATATTCTTTCTTCATAATACTGACCATGTACATTTAACTACTGGCAAAACATACTGCCTTGGAAATGACATCCACTATTGTTTTAATGAAGGTTGTTTTTCCCCCATTTGTCATTTCCAATGTTATGTTTAAAACTTGGAAGTTTGGTAGAATGTCTCTTTGTTATAGTTACTATTTCATGACATGACAATAGGAATCACTTAATTGTGCTTCTGGAGTTGTTTTAGTTTACATTCATTTTGCCTTTTGATACCTATTTTGCCTTTTTCTGCCTTTTACGTCATTATTTTGTTTTGTTTTTAATTTTTTATTCTGGCTCTGCTCTCAATGAAGCTGGATATATTCCTGCAAGCTTGGATGGACATCAAGAAGAAGTGTATTTTGTCTTTCTGTGAAAGTAGAAACTGTGTTAAAAATCTAAATGAAAAAAGAAAATAATAGTCAAAACTTTTGTTTTTCCATTCTTATTGACAGGCTTGGTTCGCTCACAAGGAATCCCATCCTACTTTTGGGTATGGCCTTCGATTCCTCTTGAGGACAGTTCTCTCTGTGTGAAGTATATTATGTAGGATAATAATCAGTGCTGATAATTATACAAGCGCGAAGAAAAAAATTCCGTTTGCACTGATGCCATTGCACGATTCAAAAGGGAGTCTCATTTTGAAGAGACAGCATTGCGAAGCAAGTAAATTCGTAGCCATTGTAGCTGATGGTAATCTAGAATCAAGATTACAAAGAAAAGATCGTTTCCTTAGCTATGAAGTGTTAACGTAAATTTTAAGAGATAGAATAAAAATTTGGATCACTGTAATTCTTAATTTTTTACAATAATTCCTTTTAAATGATATTTTTCATTATTTACACACCTTTCTGCACTCCTACTTTAGCCAGAATAAATGCCTTTCTTCATGCCTTTTTTAGTAAAAAATAAATGCTATTTTGGCAGCCAATTTTAGCTAAAATAAAACTTCCGAGCTCTAGTTATCACTATTATTGATTTCAGAAATGTTATCACTATAATTCCTTAAAACAATATGCTGAAAAAAACGCTGTTTAGTTAAAAGAGAGGGTGAGATCAAAACAAATTTCTTACAAATCTCCTGAGAAAGCCTTTTTAAACCTTCTAACCTTCAATAAATGAACATTCAACCATAAAAAAGTCAAAACCATAAAAAGAAAAAAACAATAATGACAGGGCGGGGAGAGAGGGAAAGGAGGAAGAAAAAAAGAAGAAGAAAGGAATCAACAATCTTAGGCATGCCATAAAATAAAATAATTGTTCACATAAATCTTACTTTCAGCAATAAAACATTAACACCAAAATATGCAAATTTATTTAGTTTAGAGTCCCTTCAAAAGGTCATCAAGACCCACAAGTGATATTCTAATGAGTTGGTAAAGATAACGAAGATGGAGAAATAGTGGAAAGGGAGGCACAGGCATCAGGAGGACCCTAAGAAAATCTGCCCAGTGCTCCCTTAGTCCACCACCTATTCACATTTCAGGGATTGAACCTGGGCCCCAAAGGTGTAGCATGCCCCAGTCATTGCTCCACAAGCCCCCCCCCCCTCTTTTTTTTAATAAACGAAAAATGAGCACTCACACAAAACCATAGACAAGAACTGGAGCAGTGAATGTGACAAGACACAATTCCACAACTTGAAAATACATGAAATATTTGATTTGAAGAGTTGCGTTGGATTTGCTAAAGAAACGAGGAACATACTTTGAACATTTTTAAAAAATACAAAACAATGAAGAAGTGGTAAACTGAGAAATATGACCAAAATTGTCTCATTCAAGATATTCATGAGCAACTCAAGTTCAGTTCATTAACCATTGTGCCTTTTAGAACTGCATATATGAACTTCTAAATCCAGAAGCTTCATTTGTTTTGCTTGCTTTTGGTTGCTTTTAGAGAAATCTCATCTGAAAATGTATAATAAGAACTCCTACACAACACCTTGCTAAATGACACGAATCATCTGTCATATTAATTACAACTCCAGATGACACTTCATTTTTACCATCTTCAATGCCTTCTTCATTTCATACAGTTTAGCACAAGATCACATCTACACCAGCATCACTTAGTTAACACTGAAGCTATATCAACCAATAAATGGGAGAATACTTAGAATGAAGTAGAATGAAGTTCTAAAATACCAATGGCAACGGCACTCACAATGAAAAAAGAAGAGCATGTGAAGAATTTCAATAAAAACATTGACCACTGAAAGTAGAGAAACAAAGACCCACCCAACTCAAATACAAAGAAATAAGAAAAACGGGTAATCAGCCATTGTAATTGTGTTGCAATCTCATTAAACTGACGTACATACGACTTCTCACTTGAAACTATTCAAAATTTCTATACACAACTAGGGAAAATTTAATATCAAATTGTGATTTGGTACACAACTGACTTGCAATGTGTAAACCATTTCTGCAACAGAATGGTCCTGCTTAGTGCCCTTTACAAAATAACTACCTCAACACCATTTGAAATTGCATAACGATTGGCAAAATAAAGGCTTGCAAAAGACTCTGGTTCTTGCTTTTTATACAGTTTTATTCAATTTCATCAATGATATGACAGAATAAGAAATACATTTTTTCCCCTTCAAACTTTCATTGTAAAAGTGATGGTATATAATCCTTCAAAACTTCTCACTGAGACTAACATATCTACAGAACAACCTGGAGGTTCTGGGATTCACTTCCCATGGGAAGAGTTTCTTCTTAAGAGTTAAACCCTTAAACATACTGCACTTAGTAAAAGTAAAAATTTAGGCATTACAATCCACTCCGGTAATAGTGAACCCTCGCTTATTGTGAACGTGTCCTGTTTCACTTACATTACAAATAAGCATAAGATGATTCGGTTCTACTGAACCTGAACCTCAGCTGTAGTGAACGCAGGAAATATGTCCTAGAAATTAATTCCTTCCTGGAAAAGAACATATCGCCTCAGTGCCATAAATTTCAACACCAGGCAGCTTGGAAAAAATCTCGTTGGCCATCATCAGTCTCCCCTGAGGTGGAAGTAGTGAACCTTGTATGGGGATCTTACTGATGACCTTATGCCACTAAATTTCACTGCAGAAACATAGACTGTGTCCTGCATGGGCTACAACTGGAGGCGGCTGCAACATGCCATTGCTTGCTTCAGTTTCAAGCTTGGTGTTACTTGACATTCTGTGGGAAGCGTTATGTTCCACAAAGGTAACAGGAAGCGTGCAACAGCCCTACAGCCTGGCACCCCCCCCCCATGTGCATTGCAAAGGTTTAATTTCATTAACTAGTGCCCCCCCTACTGAAAGGATCTCATATGTTATTAGGTGAGTAAAAGGGCCATCAAAGAGTGGGATAGAGTTCCAACAGTGGAAAAGATATTGAAGGATGTCAAGCTGCAATATGATACTTAAGAGACAGTGGACAATACAGAAGCAAGTATGGAGAGAGGACGAAGTCAAGAAAAGGATCTAGAGAAATTACTAGTGAAACTTGTATGAAGCAAACAATTGAAAATAATGGAGTTTTTAAGAACAAATAAAGATATTGAAGTTTTCAGTTCATGCTGTTAATGTATTTTGCTGTATCTCTATATTAATAAAATCAATCATTGTGGAGAAATTCTATTTAATTTTGACATCATCAGATATAGTGAACGTCTGATAGAGTGAACCAAAACTGTTAGTCCTCAGCAGTTCACTACAACTGAAGTCGACTGTACATAAACATGGTTTTATGATATTATTAAAATCAACAATATTAGTTAAGAGGAATTGATACATTGGCTACATATCACCTTCTGAAGTCATTCTAGTTAAGAGGTAGAGCAACAGGTCTTATCATTAAATCAGCTGATGAGTATGATGACAATAACCATGAAGTGATTGCACTTTGTATACATTACAAAAAAGTTTGTACACAGAGTAAAAAAAAGAACAAAACATTTCATTCCACTAATGTTAAGAAATTACATTTATGAATTTAAAACTTCAATTGGTTAGAATGAAGCTAAAATTTAATACATTTTGAAATATACTGATATCTTGAATTGAAAAGAAGGTCCACATTGTTACTCAACTCATGGTATTAAGTAGCAAGTTCACTGGGAGTCAAGATGAAATAGAGGAGGAAAAGTTATCAGCGGGGGGGATTTTGATGACCTAAAACAATCGCCAAAAAAAATCAATGAAATACTCTTAAAATGATTTAAAAATGCCATAATACCAAAGAAAAATGATGTAAAAAGTAAGATCAAAAACCGTTTGGATGAACCACTCAAGCTGTTGGCTACATTACTGATGTAATCGAGGCTTCTTCCACTTGTTCGAGTGAACTCAGCTTGCAAACTTTTGGCTTGGACCGTTCTTTACCTGGAAATGTCTGTCTTAAAGTTACCCAAAATCAGCCGAACCAGCAATGGTGCTGTTATACGTCACAAAAATTACACACCTACAAAGGTTGTCTAAACAATTTCTGAGCAAATAAATCGAATAGGCTACTGAGCAATTGGGTGAATAACATTTATTGTATCTCGCAAATATTATTTGAAGCAAGTACCATTAAAAATGACATTAAAATCATTGAAATCAAAAATTGCATTAAAAACAATGAAAAAAGGAAAAAACAATGACTTAGTAGTCGAAAATGACAAAAAATGCAAAATAATGACCCAAAAAAATGGGTCATTTCCTTTTGTCATTACATAAAATGAATTTCTATACTAAACGGCATTGTTCTAATGTGAAAAGAAAAAAATTACATTAAAATCCGCCCCCTAGTTATCAGTGATATATAAATTAGAATGCATTGTAGTAAATTTATGTTTTCCTTAACACTAAGCATGAAGGTCTTGGCATTTCATCTATTTATTATCACATGAGCCAACTGAAAATAAAGGAGCATTTGGCAAATGTATTTCGTTGTTAATTCAAATTTTGGATAATTTAAGTGTTTTTGAGTTCACTTGGTCACTCAATTAAAGCCTCATCTATAAAAATTCCATTATCCCGAATGCTCTTTTTTTTCTATTCTTGTGAACATTTCACATTTCTGGCATAAATCCAAAAATTTTTTTTTCACCTTTTTTTATTGTCTTTCATGTAACAAATAATGAAATAATTTGACGTCTCATACATCAGTTTTAATTTAGGAAGATACTTCTTTACAGAATTGCTTATTTGTCATCAATTACCTCATGATGTTCATAAATCCACTGGTTTTTCAGTTACAACAAGTAATACATTTTGTATTACCTATGTTTTAAAAGCTTCACAAAGTATTTTCTAACCCTACATATTCTCAATCAGAAAACTGGATCAAATTGACAGTGCAATATTTGTAACTCATTTTCCAACGTTTCTTTCTGTACATGAATGATTGCCGTTTTTCTGGAAATTTACTCAAAAATTTTCTCAAATTTACTTTGAGTAAACGCACTGATATGAACATTTAATATTGGGCAACATGTTTATAATTGTTACCACATCAATATAAAATGCATTTACCATATAAATAGAATAAAGGAATTGTATTTCTGTATTGTTCCAGTGATAATTGAACATGTTATAATACTAGTACAAATAAAATATTTATTAATAATTGACGACTATGTTATATATTTGATACAAGAAATTACTTCCTAACCCCTTCTTTCAAATTCAGTCAGCTTTCCTATTGCTCATTGTGTATATTGCACAAATGTTCATTCTCGCATGAGATACAGCATAATATTCTGGGGAAACACATCATGTTACTCTCAGACATTTAGAATACAGAAAAGAATTGTGTGAATAACAAGTAACTCCCATATGATTCTGGTAAGCATCTCTTTAAGCTGCAAAACATTACGAGCAGTACTTAAAATAGTGTTTGTAACCATTGCATTAAATAAAAGATTAGAAGCTCAGCTACGCACAAATGGAAGCATATTCGATTACTGAAAATCAAGATATTTACAAGGATATTAGTGTACGAAATTAAATTAAAGGGCAATTAATGAAGGAAACTATTCTCTTAAAAGGGGCCAATGAAAGAAAAAGGTTGGGAATCCCTGAATTAATGAAAATCAATACGCAAGTTTCAATTCCATGTAAAATATTTTTTACTGCATAACTGTATCTATTCAATTAGAAACTACAAAAGGAAAATAATAGTGGTTTTAACATTGATATCTAATGTATTAGTTGCCATTTAAATGTGGTACCTCAGCTCCTGGGTCCATGACCCCTATCTCAATCAGGATTTTCGGCCAGTTTCCCTATTCCTTTCAACAAATGCTCAGATGGCCCCTTGTTTTGCTTCTGGACATAATAGTAGACTCGCTGTGTATGTTTTCCTGAGCCCTTTCAGGAATGTAGATATTCGAAAAATCGTTTTCCATTTTATCACAGCAGAAAGTCGATTCCTTCATGGTACAGACAATAGTCTGCAGCTGATTTGTCCTTCCCAATAGTTTTTCTTTCAAGGGAATTTTTTTTACATGAATTCTTCCCAAATCTCCCTTTGCTGCATATATTCATTCAATTCCATTCTTATAAATTCAACTTAATATGTCTAGGAGTTATAAAAGACATTCCAAAGCTCAAGAAACCATGAACATTTTGCATTTCTCCCCATAGCACGTCAAACAGTTTTAATTGTTTTGACATAAAATAAACAAATGAATAACATGGCACATCCTGGACCTGACTCAGCAAACACAAAGTGATTTCTCTTTGGCACAAATCTACAAGAGAGGATCACCAGGTTTGTCAATTGAATAACATCAAATTCAAAAGAATAAGTAAGATACTTACTTTACTTTTATTAAGGCTTTAATAAAAAGGTTATTTTTATTTTAATACACTCAAAATTTAATTAAAGAAGAACCATTTCTCTGGCTTAACAAAAGCACATGAAATGACACACCAAACCATTATTGCAGTTCTCCTTATCACGAACAATAGGAAAACCAACATTCAACGAAGATCTATTGAATTAATTTACTCCAAAATGCCCTTATGCCCTTTTAAAATATACGTGTATGCACTTACACACACACACACACATACACACAAACTCGCACATACTTGTGCATGCATGCATACATACAAAATCACACATTATGGAGACAATGCAGTATTGAAAATAATTTTTTAAATTACCAAAATTGGCAATCAAATTTTATAACTAATTTTTTCAAAGATGAAAATTATCATTCCTAAAACACATTTTATAGGATTACCTTCATTAAATTATAATACTTTTGCAACTCTACCACTTACCTCTTTAACATATCTAATAAGAATATCACAGACAAAGGCATAAGAAAGTCATTTCATGTCGAAATCAAACTGTTTCAAGCAGAAAATCAACATTTTCATGCACCAGTACAATGATGCTTCTTTAAAGTGAAAGTGTTATAGTTCATAACACATCTTGATTTTAAAAAAAGTTGCATTTTCCACTATGATACTTGCTACTTTGAATATTTTCTGCAAAACAAAAAAAGTGTTTTTCATCACAATCACCACCTACCTTCAAAGATGCAAGTCTTCCACGAAGCAGGCTTTCTCAGTCTCTTACAGACCGTCGTCCTATTCTGCAGCTATCTGCTGGTAAGAGCAACAGCCTTTGAATGGATTCATGTCACTCGAAGGCAGCAAGCAAACTAGCAAGCAATCACCACTGCAGCTTTGTATTGCAAACAAGTTACAATAATATAGGCTAAAAACAGTACACCAGAAGTATACTGCACGATACAATGCAGTTTATAAATAAACTTTTGAACAGTCATAGAAAATATTTTACAGCATCAGACAGTAACACAAGAAAAATATCAATAAAGTACATTTACATGCCTTAAATAATATACATATTGCAACAGCAATCATTCAGATGTAATATCCACAATTAAGTGTACATAAAATGCTGTTTCTTATTTGCATTTTTCACACAGAGAAAGATATACGAAACATTTTAAACGTCACTAAAATAAGTTCATTTTTCTTCAAAAATATACACATCATATCTGAAATGGTTCAGAAATGTTCCTTCAAATAATATCGGTAAATTAAGAGATTTTGTATGTTAATGAGACTATCATATTTCATGAGTCATCCAAAGCATAGATTTTAAAAGTACATGCACCATAGCATGTATATATTAACTTGTTCATTAAGTGCTTCATACAAATATTGATCCACTATTCTTTGTATACACTAAAAATTATAACTTCAGAATGGTCAAAGAATGACCCTCCCACATTCTTTCATGCATATTAATGCAAAATATGCATTATGACCTTTTACAAAAATTCAATAATAGTAAACGCATTGAAACCATGTTTCACATAACTGATGTTAATAACCAATGCAAAGAAAAGTGCAAGAAAACAACAAAATATTGTCTCTTTACAAATCTACCAATGTTGTAAGTAAAACACAAATCTATTTAAATTATCTCATTATATTTACTATCTAATGCAATAGGGAAGATTTATTCTGAATTAACTAGTTTGGAAGTGTTGCAATGGATTATTTTGGATTGACAAATCGGCAAATGTGCAGCGATTTTCACACTGAAAAATTATTTTAATAGCTTCCCAATCTAGGTACAGTAAATTAAGAAACACACATTTAAACATAAAACTAAACATAATTCAGAAATCACTTTTCCCAGGAGCTGTCACCTACAAGGAACGATGTTACAGTTTCCGAAAACACGAAAATGAAAAGAATTTTAGTCGAAGAAGAATCGTACTCGTTGCTATTAAAATGATTTAAGACGTCACGCAATATTCAGTTGTTTCATGCAAATTAAACCTCCTCACTCACCTTTCATTCAAATTTTTAATTCAAGGAGAATAAAAGTGTGGAGAAATCAACAACTGGAAAACAAAGCCAAGAAATTCTCAGCATTCAGTCAAAGTGATGTTGGATCGATAACTAACCTAACAGTGTACAACGATAAATATTATAGACCAATGTCAATCTTTCAAGACGTAATAGTTAATGTCCAACAAAACATTTAAGATATCTTATGCATGACATAAAATATTTACAAAAACTACTCGGGATGTATTTTACCGGCGGCAAGGAGGAGTTGAAGTGCACTACGAACTATGATGGCCGAATTCACGGTAGATACAGCAAGTACAGCAACCTCAAAGCAGCAAGCGAAGTGAACAAGAGGACGAAACATTTAAATTGTTTCATATAAGCAATAAGTTTTAAAAATTGCAATTGAGAACTAATATTTCGGTGATCAAACAGTTTCTGTTATTTCTAATAAAATTTGCATGGGATCACCAGCGGTATGTACCAAGGAATCACACATTCAATACATAATTTATTTCCACAGAACACATTAAAATTGAACATCAAATTAAAACTATTTTCTCATCAATATGCCCATGAAATTCCAATAATTTAAGAATGCATTATATCAAGCACAACTCACATTTCACGGTTTAATTGCCCCATCTCACAATCTGCGAAGCGTTGATCCACGAACCACGGTAATGGCGTTTGAAGAATAATTGAATGTACTATCCAAACGCATGTAGCTACAGAATAATACTCATTCCAATCAATTGAGAAAAAATGTTAATATATTTAATGAAAACAATTTATATGCAAAAATTATTAAATGTAAGGAAAAATACTAGGTTAAATAGTTCCGATCAATTTCAATGCAGCACATGCCACTCTGCAATCATATTAACTTCTGAACATATACATCTCTTTCCGTTTTTCATTAGAAAGCAACATCACTATGTAAGATAAACTTATGAAAAATCTTGAACTATAATTACTACGAATATACACACCTAAAAAACAACAAAAATATTTACATATCACCCTTTTGTCTTACACATTATTCACCGAAAATGCGCGATATTTGAATGTCCAATATCATACAAACGCTCAAACGTGCAATCTCGAAGCATATGCCAAATCAAAGGGTGTCTATAGCCAACAAAACAAGAAGTGTTCACTGGATGATAAGTGTGCTGGATGCCATAAAAAATGCTAAGTACGCCTTTCATCGCTACAAAAAACATAATAATTATAACAAAATTGAGTATAATATGATGAGAACTGTATCAAGAAGAACTATTAAAGAAAGTAAAACACAATCCAGGTATAACTACGTTTCAAATATTAATGTCTATAACAATTTAAAAGAATCATGGTCCAAGATAAATGCTATCCAAGGTAAGCAAAGGATTAACCAAATCAACTTTTCAATGTCTGACAACCACCAAGTCATTACAGATTCCAAAGATATTGCTAACAACCTAGCTAGTGTATTTGCAAAAAGCTCAAGTTCTCAAAATTACTCTGCAAGTTTCCAGCACTATAAAAACCAGAAGAGGAAACAACTGTAATTGAGAAATGTAAAGAATCAACATCATACTCCCACATTAATGATCCCTTTTCAAATAAAGAACTCGCAACTACCATAGCAGCAACTAAAAATACTGCACCCGGCCCTGACAACATCCCGAATCTCCTCATAAAGTATCTACCTACCGCTGGAATGGAAACACTACTTCAAATTTATAACATAATATGCACAAAAAATGTATTCCCCGAAATATGGAAGACCGCTCAGTTCCTAAACATGCAAAAGACCAAACAAAAAGTTGTCATTATAGATCGGTTTCCCTAACGTGCAATATGTGCAAGATAATGGAGAAGATTATTAAAAGAAGACTTAGATGGTTTCTTGACCTTGATAAGATAATTTCCAATAACCAGTTTGGATTCAGAGCAGGTCATTCAAACACATCACATCTAATAAGTCACTGATACCATCATCCAAGAGGCCTTCCTTAACAAACAACAAGTTTTGGCAATATGTCTAGATATCGAAAAAGCTTATGACATGGTCTGGACCCATCGCATTCTGCGAAAACTACAAGAAATTGGAATTAAGGGCAATATGTTTAAGTTTCTATCCAACTTTACAAAAGATAGAAAAATTCAAGTAAGAGTAAATGTCACCTTATCTGATATAAATAAATTAGATAATGGGATTCCTCAAGGATCCGATCTCAGTGTAACCTTATTCCTTCTGGTAATCAAAGATGCTGAAGCAGCAATTAAACTTCCTGTGATCACGAGGAAATATGCTGATGACATCACTATCCTGGGTAAAGGTACCAATATTAATTCCACACAAGAAGCCATGCAAACTGCTCTAAACCAACTATCTGGATGGTCTCTTAGGTCCGGCTTTAAATTTTCTGCCACGAAACACAATGTATTTTATTTACCAAGCATAAGAATGAAAAGAAACACGCTTTTTAAAACTTGGTAATCAAACTCTCAACTTTGTCAAAAGTATCAAAATACTCGGAATGTATTTTGACTCCAGAATGTCATGCAAAACTCATATTCAAAATTTAACAGATGACTGCAAAAAAGGTTAAGAATTCTAAAGTATTTCACACCAAAATTGGGGGTGCAGACAGAGCTAAGCTATTATTAATCTACAAAGCTATAATTCGTTCGAAGATTGATTATAGGGCAGTTATTTACGATTCTGCCTAAAAGAAAGAACTCGAAAATCTTGATTAAAAGCTTTATAATAAAGCCCTTCGAATTTGTACGGGATGTTTCCATTCAAGCCCGATTGGAAGTATCTTAATTGAAGCTAATGAACCAACCTTATCACATCGAAGACTCTTGTTAACCTTAAAATATGCCATAAAAACAGCAACCTCCAACAATCCTATCATATTTCATGATATTTACCCACAATATTATCATAAACACAATGGAATTCAGAACATTCCTATATGTGCCAAACCCATAAAATGTTCTCTGGCCTTCATTTGAAGGACGTTAACTTAAAGAAAAAAATAAATTACTTGATACCTCCGTGGAAACTCCCACAGACCCCTACTGACCTCTCTCTAAATGACTTTCAATAACTTATATAGTCTAAAGAAGATTGGAAACCAAAAGTACAAGAATTCATCAGAAAATACACCGACCACTATAAAATATATGCTAAGGGCACCAAAAATAAAATTGGAACTTTTGTTATTGTAACTAAAAAAAAATAAACATTCTACTACATTCATACGCTAATACCCCCGTAGCAGAATTATGCTCCCTGCTTGAAGCCTTCAAGCTAATCAAATCACTAAACTTCGAAAAGTTCATTGCCTTCTCCAGTTCCCTCGAAGCAATATGTACTATAAACAGCAACCATCCTAAGAATGAAATGGTAATTTTAATTCATGAAGTATTATGATCTAACACAATTAAGAAACAATGTCATTTTACATTGAATCTCACCCCTCAATGGCAACCATGAAGAAATGACCACCTCTGTAACGGCTGCAGGGGTTCTTGATATTTCAAACACGTTCGAGGACTGTTGGAACCATTTATCTATGAAAACGCAACATATCTGGTTCGAAAAATGGTAATAAATGAAGGCTAGTGGAACACACAAGAAAATTTCCAAAGCTATGACTTTAAAAATATTCAAAGACTTCTCACGGAAAGATCGGGTTGTTATTTCAAGATTCAGAACGGAACATTCTAAATTAACTCATATTCATCTAATAACTGAAAAAACATCCTAAATATAACCATTGTAAAGTTCTTCTAAATGTAAAACACATATTAGTTCATTGTCCCCTATACAACAGCAGTGGGCTAAGACACCGATTAGAAGGCAGACATGATAACATTCATAACTCGAAAGATTATCAGAAGAGAATTATTGATTTTGTGAAGGAAATCAATATTTACAACAGCATTTAGATGAACTACTTATTATTCTTATATTGTTTGTATTGTATGTATTATATGAAGGTATTTATTGTATTGTATTGTATTGTATTTATTGTATTGTATCTTTTGTATTCATGTTGTCCCTTACATTTTTTTATAATGATTATGGTTCTAAATTTCACATTGTAATTGGAAACTGTATTTATCTGTTTAGACGCTATTGACCTTGATGTCGATGCGACGATAAATAAATAAATAATAAAAATAAGGTCTTTACCTCCACCATACTCTCTGGGTCTTACTGACCTTCGGTGTCAAAACGCGGACATCAATAGGCTATATATTCATTCGGATAAACATGGCGGCATAAAAATACGGTCTTTGTATTCGGTAGTACAAACTAATACGAACATCCATTACTAGTGAATACCATTAATAATGAATTCTGGCCATGAAAGTAAGGGTAGTCATGGTAGAAAGACTAGCAACAATTATTTGAAAATAATGTTAATCGATCAATTGGAAGCAAAACAGATTAATTTTCAAATTAATTGATTACAACTAATTGAAACGAAAAAAATGGATTCATTTTCTTAAACATTTAAATTTCTATTTGATTAATGGATGGGTGATCACTGATTGATTGATCCTCCTTAGTCTCTTGTGAGACAGATTTAACTCATGATGTCTTTTCACCATGACTTTGTAACTCTAGTGTGAAGCGGTTCCTGATTAGAGACAAATGAAGACACCAGTGTTCTAATAACTGAAAGAGACAAGGGAGCTACTTCGAAGGCGAAAACGGGAAGTTATAATGAGAAATATCGTAGAAATATCGTTAGGCTTCACGTAAACTACGATCAATTTTGAAGAAAGTCCACAATGTGTAATTTCCCGGACCATTTTAGCTTCTGATAGTTTGAAACGTTACAAGTTGAAGAGACATCTTGAAACCAAACATCCTTCATCAGCAGAAGAAAACAATAGATTTTTTGTCAGAAAACTATGTTTTAAAGGTTACTCAGCGGAAATTAGCTAAAACAACAAATGTTACCTCTAGAGCCCTGTTAGCATCTTATCAAAAGTATTTTAGGATTGATAAACTCTAGAAACCATTAGTTTTACAGACAACAGCGAACATTGGTTTCACCGGCAACGATTGATTGGTGATTCACAGATCCGAAGGTGGCAGGATTTTCGAAACTAGCTAGATAGCTCATTAGGTCGAATACAGCCATCGTCCGGAGGAGAGTTCTAGCGGCCAGCTGTTCTGATCGGTAGTTGTCCCTGATTTCTCCAATCAATACCAGATAATTGCCGGATCAGTACGCTAGCAAACGAGCCACAGACCGCACACGATATTTCCTTTCTCTTCCTTGATCTATCCTCTTTCCTTACACATAGAAACACTTACATGTACTAAGGGTTGGGCAGTATTTAAATACTTCTATTTGAAATACGTATTTTAAATACATTTTGTATTTGAATAACTGTATTTTTGAAGTTTTAGACATATAGTCTATTGAGTTTTATTTAAATACAAAAGATATGTGAATTTAAAAAAGGGAATACTTAAAATACTTCAAATACAGATGAAGGTAATGAGGATAGTTTCTTTTTGTTTGGTTCTGCTAATGAATGGACCTCACTGAAACAAAAATAAAAGCCCCTTTTAGTTGTTGAATTTGAATTCTCTTCATTTTTATATTATAAATCTAAATCATTAAAAATGCTGGACAATTATCCGGTAACAAAAAATGTGTTTGTTCCTTATAACTATAGTTCGGACAATGACCTTTTCGCGTATTTTATTTCTTTGGATGTATTTTTAGGCAACATATCGGATTATCAATGTTTCCATCAGAAATGGCTTTTGCGAGAGTTATATAGTGCCTATAAATGTCTATTTTAGAGATAATTGCCTAATCGAGCTTTTAAGAGCATATATGTACCTGTTGTAATCGCCCGTATGCCGGTTCCATGGATTTTTGAGAAGCACCCCAGAACGTCAAGACACGACAAGATGCAATTATAGTTTATTTATTTATTTATTTATTTTTATTTTACGTCAAAAAAACAGTTAAAAACTGCGTATGACGTGCTATGGGGAAAAGTGAATTGTGTGCACATTTTCAAAATTCTGTGATCCCTACACTAAGTCATATACAACTTAAATTTTGAAAAAAAAAGAGGCTCCCATGTAATAAAATCTATTTTCAAGGATAAAAAGGCAATAAATTTTGAATTTTGAAAGGGAGAAAAAACAAACAAAAAAACTCACATGTAATAAAATCTATTTTCAAGGATAAATAAGTAATAAATTTTGAATTTTGAAAAGGAGAAAAAAAACAAAAACCCATGGAATAAAATCTATTTTCAAAGATAAATAAGCAATAAATTTTGGCTCTTATTACTTCCTGCCGCGACAACATGGAAACGATAATTTGAATAATTGTATTTCCCACTGAATTCTAGAAGACGTGCACAGAAAATGAAGTTACATTTATGTCCAGAAGCAAAACAAGGCCATCTCAGCATTTGCTCAGTATAGTCTCTAATTGTATAGAAACAGTTATGCAGCAGAAACAATTTCAGGAAAAACCGATCGAGATGGGGGTCATTGACCCGGAAGCTGTAGTACAGTAGTTGTTACAGGTTGTTTATACTCATTTATACAGTCCAAATGGTAAATGATGCATTATGTATCATTGTTAAAATTAATGTTACTTTTCTTGTTATGCTCAGTATAGTCTCTAATTGTATAGAAACAGTTATGCAGCAGAAACAATTTCACTTGGGATTTAAACTTTTCTATTGAATTTAATCGTTTAATGTCATCTGGCAAAGTGTTGTAAAATAATGTACATGTATTGTATGTGAATTTTTTGTAATGAGCTGTTGATACTGTCCCCTGATGAATATGATTTCTATACAATTAGAGACTATACTGAGCATCACAAGAAAAGGAACATTAATTTTAACAATGATACATAATGCATTATTTACCATTTGGACTGTATAAATGAGTATAAACAACCTGTAACAACTATTGTACCACAGCTTCCGGGTCAATGACCCCCATCTCGATCAGGTTTTTCGTCCAGTTTCCCTGATCCATTGAGCAAATGCTGAGATGGCCCTTGTTTTGCTTCTGGACATAAATGTAACTTCATTTCTGTGCACGTCTTCTAGAATTCAGTGGGAAATACATTTATTCAAATTATCGTTTCCATGTTGTCGCGGCAGGAAGTAATAAGAGCCAAAATTTATTGCTTATTTTCTTTGAAAATAGATTTTATTACATGGGAGTTTTTTTGTTTTTTTCTCCCTTTCAAAATTCAAAATTTATTGCTTATTTATCCTTGAAAATCGATTTTATTACATGGGAGTTTTTTGTTTTTTTTTCTCCCTTTCAAAATTCAAAATTTATTGCTTGTTTATCCTTGAAAATAGGTTTTATTACATGGGAGTTTTTGTTGTTTTTTTCTCCTTTCAAAAATTCAAAATTTAAGTAGTATATGACTTGGTGTAGAGATTGCAGAATTTTGAAAATGTGCACACAATTCACTTTTCCCCATAGCACGTCATACGCAGTTTTTAACTGTTTTTTTTGACGCAAATAAATAAAAATAAATAAAAAAGTACGTCGAGTGTTATAGTAATAGACGTCTGCATTTTCTGAAAAAATATTCCCGCCCTTGAGCAAGTCATTTTTTACAAAAACCACTGATTCGTAAATAAAAAGACACGGTAATGGTAGAATTCCTAGATTAATGAAGAGAGGCTTACATGAATCACGTGGGTGGGATTTGGTTATTATTCATACAATTCGTTTTTGTAATCTAAAAGTCTGGGAGCTATAAGATGTATTTCCCCAGAATATTATGCCATATCTCAGGCGGGAATGAACATTCGCGAAGTATACACAACGAGCAGTATGAAGGCTGACTGAATATGCAAGAATTCTGAACGCGTAGCATAAAGAACTTAATTGTGTGTTCAATTCATTTAAATGGACGTTCCGTTAAATTCCGTTAAATAGTGTTACCGAATTGCAAGAGATCGCGCCAGCAGTAAATAGTATCCCTTGCGAGAATTTATTAAAGTTTCTGAACACACTCGCGTAGAACGGAACGACAACCAATCAAAAAGCACCCATGAAAATGTCAGCACTAGCGCAAAGCACCGCTACGAAAAACTCTCTCTTTTGCTGCTGACCGCCGATCTGGACACACCGAAATTGTTCGTGTTGGACGGAGAGGAGAATTCGCCGTATTTCGACGATTTCGACGATAACAGTTCTTTTTTGAGAATTTCTAGTGAAGTTGTCTGACTCACGACACGTCGTCTCGAAGTAATACAAGTATTTCCACAGCTTGGAGCGGCGACGGCGACCCAGATCCTTTCAAGGTCGAGGCAACCCCTTGCTTCGGCGAACACGTCCTCTGGTGAATCGCTACCACAGTCCTTCGAATTTTATACAATATGACAGCAATATCTCCGCGTAATGAATATCTGACGTGGTAAGCCAAGACGAAAGACAAAAAAAGGTGGAAATAGAAAGAAACATTTTCTATAGCACATGCTTTCTACTTCAGTATACGTTCTTGAACGTTGAAATGTATTATTTCCTCGTTGATAGAAAAATAGTATATTTGTACTAATGCGTTCATGTGAATTTATCAGAATATTCATGATTTAAAATTCTCAATTCTCTCATACATGATATCGTTATTTTAACATGAGTCGATTTACCTTTTTCAAGCAAGAAGCTTGAACGTATACTGAAGTAGAAAGCATGTGCTATAGAAAATGTTTCTTTCTATTTCCACCTTTTTTTGTCTTTCGTCTTGGCTTACCACGTCAGATATTCATTACGCGGAGATATTGCTGTCATATTGTATAAAATTCGAAGGACTGTGGTAGCGATTCACCAGAGGACGTGTTCGCCGAAGCAAGGGGTTGCCTCGACCTTGAAAGGATCTGGGTCGCCGTCGCCGCTCCAAGCTGTGGAAATACTTGTATTACTTCGAGACGACGTGTCGTGAGTCAGACAACTTCACTAGAAATTCTCAAAAAAGAACTGTTTCAAGAAGCAAGAATTATTCTACAGAGATAGAATTTGCGTCACTTACAGACGTAGATAGTCGAGTAACTATATTAAAATCATTTAAACGTAATCTTTTACAATATTGCAGTCGTAAAAGGAAGTCAGATAGCTAATTCCTGTAAAGAATTGTAAAAACCTATTTTTCATTTTTCTATTAACGATAATAGTTGTTCTTTTAGTGTGTGTTTTCAATTTATTGTTTAATCGTTTTCAAATTGTTCAAAACCAATATTTAGTAAAAGAGATATTATTGATTGTACGTTCATTGCATAACAATATTTTTTTGCTGGTTAAATTGTACAAAGCAATAATCTACGTGTAAGTGTCTTGTTTTTTCATTCATTCACTATTTCATTCACTATTCAAGTGACAATTTCTTTGAAGGTGTATGTAAAGGGTATTTTGGTATGTGATTCTTTTTCACTATTTTGTGTTTCTATGTATAACTGTCTTGTGTACAGGTATTTCATTGTTTTTTGTGAAGTGAAGGGTAGTATAATTTTATGTAAAGTGCTTATGCGAGTGTTAAAACGCAACTGCAGTTGTTAGGTAAACACGTAATTGCTAAAGGGAGAGCAATTGATAGAATTTTTCAATGCAATGTGTAAATACTAGATAAAATTGTATTCAATTATTTAACAGAATATATCCAGAACGCTGTTCATAGTTAAAAGATTAACTTGCCTATGTTTCTTTTATTACAAAAGCAGGTTAAAAGACGAAGGGCAGACTGTAGTATAGTTAGAACATATAAAACCATTCCTATTTGGTGTGATATTGTCATAACAAGTCACAGGTCAAGTAATACTACTAGGTTACTTAAGTGACCCGTTGTAGGCTTTTTAGTGAATATAGTGAAAAGGTAGAGCGGTCACGAGCGATTGAATTTTCCGCATTTTAAATATTTTTTGTCCACTATATTTCGTTTCCTACAATGTTGTTTTGAGAAATTACTGATGGATAATTTTTGAACAAACAAGAAACAACCACGTAAAATCGTCCAGGGCGTCCTCCGATCAAGAAGCTCTATGCCGTGTGTTCTTGCCTGTAACGCGTCAAGCAAGGACACCGCTTAGAGACGTATGAGAATTTGACACCGTGCGGGTTAATCTAATCTAGTCACTAAAGTCCGTCAGGGCGCTCCAGAGGACAGGACATTGCTCCAGTCTTTCTGATCTTCGCAATGATTAGTGAGCTATCTTTCCCTTTCCAAGAACACAACTGTGTTCAAAATAGGGCTCCCGGAATCTTTCGCTTTTAGAAGGTCGAATTTAAACTTACTACTTATAACACTAATTGACGTTCATCCGCGCCATTTGAACGACCTATTTCCTTTGCGAGTTATATACTCTCGCCAAATTGGAGTTTATTGTCTGATGATTTGTTTGAAAAACTGGTCGCTTTAAAAGAAAATTCCGCTTATAATGAGTCAGACTTACAAGTTATTGTTGAGGAAATTATGACTGTCAATTAGAAATGTATTGTAATTCACAATTACAAGAAATTTTTGCAATGAAATAGTAATAATAAAAAATATTGTATTTACTGTATTTTGAGTATTTGAAATATTATAAATACCTATGTATTTAGCTATTCAAAACCTCATGTATTTTGAGTACGTATTTAATTTTAAATACGTATTTACGAAGTATTTTGGCGAAGTATTTAAATACTAAATTTAAAGTATTCTGCCCAACCGTGCACTATCACACATGTCGGGAGACTAGTCAGGAGCGTAGTTTGCCCCGGCAGTGGAGGTGCCCCCACTGGTGGGAGATATCTGGTTGTTGGAAACCCCTTTAGCCAACGTGAAAGTCGGAACCGGATATCACCAATCAGCGGGGGATCCACCTCCCGTGACAAAAACATTCACTATACTGACGGGACTTATGACCTTAGCAGTTGGCGCGCCCAGAAACGTGAAATAAGCAAGCAAGCATCTACACTTCAGGAATATCATTTTAGAAATCCCAGTTGAGAAATCGGAACGGTCAAAATACCGTGCAAGCATGAAGGGAGCCATGCTTGAATTAAATATGTTGAATTTATATTATTGCAACGGAACACGTCGTCTCCCGCAACGCGCCGGCATTCATCAACTTATGAGGGGTAAGGGCGGTTATACCCCACGAGAAAGATTCTAGCGTGGGTGTCACCAGCAACGTGCGACGTGCTCTCCGCCGCTCCGTCGCCGGGCCCTACCAGTTGTTCACTTTTAGTATAAGTTTTTCTCTCCCAGGAAACCCCACTTGGAACGGGGCTTAGGAAGCTCACACACATTCAATGATAGGCGCTACGATGTGCTTTGAAAAACAATCCATTAGGCAAATATTCAATGATACAAAATTTAATATGCAAACCTCTGCTTTGCACTATTATTTAAATGCCACAAGCAATTTTTCTTTCCTACAGGAAAATCTCAAATAGTCATACAATGATTTTAACAGTAATTAAGCGATCAGAATATAAGTCCTGACGCAACCAATTTTAATCTTCATTAAATAATCATACCATAAACTCCTACGCAACAACTTGGCGCGGAAGTAATAGTAACATCGGCTATCGCCACATTCTTACTCACTTCTTACAACCTTAACCTGTTTAATTTTATCTTACATTTTCTTTCGTAAATTTAACATAGATAATGGGAGGCTAGGAATGCCTTCCCACACAAATTAAAATTTTAAGACAATTTGAAGATAAATTTTAAGAAAATTTCCTTTGATTCTAACTGAAAAACAAACTTTCTAACCGTTCTTGTTAATTTCACTGGTACTCATTCTCGTCATGCGTATGTCGGTGGCGTGCAACTCGGAATTCCGCTTCTATTTCAGGCGGCGTGCTCGCAGGGTCGGAGTCGGAGTCGGGGTCGTGGTCGATGGCCTCGGCGGTTCGCTCCAGGGCGAAAGGCAGCAATCCGTCCAGCTCGTACTGAAGCGGCGGCGCCGGCGGTGGGCTCGCACGGCTCGCGGCGTTCCCCTGACGCAGCTCTCCTCCTCACGGTGCCCCAATTCTCGTACCACCTTCTCGGATGCGCACAGAGTCGAGTTCCACTCACGTTCGGATTGTCCGTGACAAATTATAACGTTGAACGACTTCTCCTTTCTTGAATGTATTCACAGACGGCATTTCTTGGCGGCCTGCGATGTGTACTGGCGATCAGGCCGTTTTTATAGTGTGCAGCACACGTTTCCACAATTATTAACAAACCGAGCATCTTTCGACAACGAGTTTTCTCTCTGCTCCGTCTCGAGCCTACTGAATTTAATATTCACAGTTAGGGTCGGCCTTCGTGCGACAATTACAGTTCAACTCGTCGTAACGCACAAACATTTAACTGCACAGCTCTCGGGAAGACTAGTTATCTTCCCGAAATGCAAACCTTCCTCGCCACTTACGAATTCTGTAGCACTGTCTGGCTAGACTTTCCTGATCGAAAATTCTTCTCGCATACTCATCTAGTGAAAAGAATTCGTCTTACTTCAACGACTTTTGAAAGAGAAGTATCTGTCTTACTTCCTCAACGTTTGAAAAAAGAGAAGTGTTCCTTTCGCGAACCTTCGAGACGACCGTTTTCAGCCACCTCGCTTGATTGATGCCGACCAAATGGCAATTTAGGGTCTTATCGACCTTTGCCTAATTGGCTAACTGCATACTGGTCACAGGTTTGAAAACAACCGTCGCTGCGCGTCATCCCCTGACGCCATCCGCGCGCGGTCTTCAAATGTCATGATGGCTTCACATAGGATGTAGCCATCTCTCGGTTGACATATGAGGGAAATGGGCTACGGCCGTTTCCCTCATATGTAAGACAGAAGTGCGTTGTCTTACAGCGCGGTAATCTCAGAATCTACTGAACCAATGCTGATGAAACTTTTGTGCTAGCATCCTTTAAAGGCCTGGAGTACTATAGGCTATGATTTACAAACATAAACAGTAATATATTTTCAAAATAATTACTTTTCTGGACTTTTTCGCCTAGCTTTACATCACAGATTCAAGAGTGCATCAATGCCAACAGTTTAGCTGCGCGCCACCAGAGGATGACGTCTGAGATCTACTACTGATTTCATCAATGTCCAGAATTATTACGAAATTCATTAGAGTTTGAATAAAGTTATGTAATGTCCCTGTGTGAACATTTGAAAGAAAGCCGAACTGAAGTGGTAAATAATGTCAATGTTCAAGAAATCATTGTGAGTTTGAAAGTGTTTAATAATTGAGGTAGGTAGAGAGAATAAAAAGTACAATAATATACAGTACAGAATATACAGTAATGTACAATGTACAATATACACATATCGTATACAATCTAAACAACGTCTTCTTTTACAGAAATTTGTGACAACTGAATTGTTTGACTAAACGAGTGTCACAATTGTCAAAAAGATTACAAATGCCAAGAGATGGGCAGTCTACTAAAATTTTGAATCGGTTACTCAGAGGGAAGATCAACTTGAAGTATTCACTCGCCCCATTGAAAACAAGAAGGGGAGAAATTTGAATAATTCTCTAAGTAGTAGGGCGGCTGTTCATTAGGACTCTCAATTTGACTATTTACCCAGTTCTTAGGTTCAACATGGTAAAATAGAAAATGTGCATATGTTTTCAGTCCATTCAGTAAACTTTTTTCTTCAATATGCGAAGGCAGTTTGAACAGTGGTGTGTAATTTAGGAATGATCTTTTTAAGTACAGTTTTTTCATATTAATTTTTTATTAAGAATAATCTGTGCTATTGTTTTGCATATCAATGGCTGCCAATGAATGATTTCATCCATATTTTTTCATAAAATATAATAAAACTTAATTTATCTAAAAAAAAATTCTGAGGGAATATATAAATCTGGGAGCTCTTGGTTTCTATTTATTCAGCTCTCACGTTACAATTGGTACAATGGAAAATTTATTTGTCTTCAGGCCTCACAGTAAAAGTTTTTTTAATTTTTTTTTTTTGAAGTTTTGTGCAGTGGATGATAACTATAGAATGATCATTTATTTATTAAGACTACTATGTGCGTATCAATTGATATCTTGCGTATCAATTGATCCCAATAATTGAATTCATCTATACTTTTCTATAAAAAATAGGCAGAAATTAATTTATCTAACAAAAAGTTTGTCTGAGCAAATAAATAAAACTGGGAGTTCTTGGTTTCTATGGTTCAGCTCGCCAGTTCAAATTGCAAAAACGGAAAGTAATTTATGATTTTGTAAACCCAGTATTTTTTTCTTCAATATGGGATGAATTTCTGTGCAGTGGTATGTAATTTAGGAATGATCATTTACATATTAACACTAATATGTAAAGTTGTTTTGCATATCATTTGCTCCCAACAAATGAGTTCATTCATATTTTTCTTTTAAAAATTAGCAAAAATTAATTTGTCTAAAAATATTTTTGTCTAAGCAAATAATATCTGGGAGTGTTTGGTTTCTATTATTCATATTTCAGGATCCATAATCTGTGTCACTTGAGATAAAATAATGATGCTAATATTGTTTTGTTATGTGGCACAGTGCATTGTCAATTTCTTATTTACACATAATGTAATGGTGGTGGATCATTAGTTTTCTATTGTATCAGTCGTATGATGAATTGATTTCCCTAAACAAATAAGTTTTATACTACGTGTTTTTAGCACACAGGACATTAAACATATACATTTTTGTCGTTTTCTGTAATATAAAAACTGGTAATTATGTTTCAAAATAGATACAAGTATTTTCATTAATTATTATGATTATGAATCATCAATTACGTTATGACATCTATAACTATTACTCCGCATCTACCTACTACCGTACCCGTGCATGAACTTCGGCATGTTATACTCAGCTTAAAACAGTAAATGCCTTCAAGGTCACGAGTTGGCAGATCAATTTCAAAACTTTTTTATGAATACAATAGAAGACAAAATATAAAAATAGGATAAGTTTTACTACGTGACAATTTTGATAGTGTTGTAATATTATATAAAACTCCACAAACATTTTATATATGAGTACAAGTATTTTATTTTGTAGTTTAGATTTGTTTATTGCTTTTAGTTATAAAGTGAATTTTAAAAGCTGGAACTTCAAATAAGAAAAATGTAATAATTTGTGGAAAGGTGAGGGAGGTAATCCGGAAATTTCCAAATGAGGGTCAAGAGAAGACAGCTAGCATGGCGTGGCCGGGCAGAGCATGGCAGGGAGTTGGGCGGAGAAGGGATACAATGGAATATATATATATATATATATATATATATATATATATATATATATATATATATATATATTGAGACGCATATTGAGACGAGCTCTAATATGCGCCCCGGCAACGAACCGGAACCCCATGCGCGAACGCCCGAAAACCATCGCGGGTGCCCGCCATTTCAAACGTGGCGCGGTAACCACGTCATCGCGCGACGTCAGCCGCAGCCACGGCGAACGGAACGAGTGGTCGCCAATGGGATAGTGAGAAGATAAGGGTTGGAAACCGAATCTTGCGATTGGCCGACTTCTAAAAATTGAGGGAAAAGTCTCCGGGGGAAAGTTTTTCCGTTCCCCAGAGACACTGTTTTCGACAGATTTCCGAAGGAAGCAGATCGAATGGTCGTCTAGAAATCTTCCGAGTAATGATGGTCGGAGAGTTGCCTGTAAATCGCCGAGAAAAAAAACGATTTGAAGAGATGACGCGCTACCAGTAAAATCTGAACGTGCGGAAGCGACGGAGGCGGGGAAGAATCTGCTCCCGAGCCATTTTTCTCAAGAACTGTACGCGAGAGAAGGCACTGCGCTACATTCACGAAAGGAAGATATTGTAACGAATATTGCATCATCTGCCGGCGCCACTACGAGGTCCCTGTTGTCTCGGGTTACGTCATCTGCCGGCGACCACGAGCTGCCCGCGAGCGCGGTTGCATCACCTGTCGGCGGATTACTCCAGAACAGTCGCGGTGTCCGGAAGGGTCTGGATTGTCTTGACAGGTATAAATACGCGAGCCAGTAACTTTGAAGTGTGTGCATCGCGGTGAATAGCTGTGCAGCGAGTGTGCTCAGTGAAGTGAACCGTGGTCAGTGCATCGTACTGTGGTCGGTGACGTGAACTGTGACCAGTGCATCGAACTGTGATCAGTGCAGTGAACTGTGGCCAGTGCTTAGGACTGTGCGAGTGTGCGAGAGGAGTGTAGTGTAAATAAATCAAGAGAAGTGTAGTGTAAAATAACTGAAGAGAAGTGTAGTGTAAATAACTAAAGAGAAGTGTAGTGTAAATAAAGGAAGAGAAGTGTAGTGTAAATAAATAATCAAGTGTTTTCAGTGATTGTGTTAAGAAACAAAATAAACGTTTTTTTTTGTGAAAATAATACGAGACTTTTAATTTACCACCTAGAAACGTAACAATATAATTAATAGGTCGAGATTCACCGCCGGTGGAGTAAAACGGACGAGCGGAAGGGAGCCACGAAGTCCAGTGAGGAGAATGGATCCGGACGCGGCGTCCCTCGTATAATCGTTACGCTGCCACTACGGCGCATCGCTGAGGTGGAAGGCCGAGGCGTCATCCCTTCTACAACACGGCCAGAGAAGCGAGTGTGTTGGCACCAGAAGACGGGCGTGGGGGCGCGGCCGTTCTACATAGCAACCGAAGAAGATTGTACGAGCTCACAGACGGGCGGAGGCCGCACCGCGCGAGACGCGGGTCACCGAACGGAACGGCGCCGGTGTGCAGCGCAGCGAGCAGCGCGACGCGAGGCCGAAGTTCGCCGTGGAGTGGGCAGCCGTTCTCAGCGATAAACCGCTGAGGTCCCGTGCACTGCATTAGCCGAGGTCGGGTTACGTGTGCCCCAATCGCCGAAGTGTGAGAACCCGTGCGGTATGCTGACCGCAAAGACGAAATGTTTCAGAAAAATGTAATTCAAAATGTGTGACTAGAAAGATCATGTCGAACATTTCGATAAAATTCAATTCGAACCACAATCGTGGGCAAGAGTAAACTGAAAGGTAGCGTTAGAGTACAGAAGTTGTAAGACTTGCATGAACAATTAACTTGTTCAAATTCTTTAATTAATTGACTAGAGTTATGATCAAGTAAAAAACACGAAATTGTTGTTCAAATTTAAGTGTAAATAGAATTGCCATTTTGTTTTGTATTCACGTGTGTGTGTTCGTCTCTAGAAAAGTTTCAGAATACATGAGTATATTTACCAGAGTCACTAAAGTGTTTCCTTTGAATTTGAACCGGCCTGTGCTCTATCCATTTCACAACGCCCAATATTGGCCTCCTAGAGGCAAACTGATTCCACAACCTGACAGGCCTGGCGTCGGAGCGGCAGTAGGCTACCGCGCGGCGCTGGTAATACCCGAACGGTGCTCTCCACCCTGAGGGTTAACGACCCCTGGTCAAAACAAGGTGTGCGGCACGTCGGAGGCAGGTCCACGACGCGTGTTCCGTCTCAATATATATATTCTAACACACCCACCTACTACCTTCCACACGTGGTGTGGGCGTGATAGTATGAATGCTCGTGAAGCGAGCTTAAAATTCTCAGGAAGCAGGATCTTTTGGGTATGAGAAAGGTCTGAACCCTTGACACAATGAATCAGATAAAACACGAATAAAATTAGCATATATTCAATGAAAAAATTACAGTGACATAATTATATAACAGGATAATGTATTTTAAGTAGTTGGTCACTGAAAAAAAAACAGAAAAGAAGCCAAATAAAAAAAATTGGCGTCACCTTGACTGCCTGAACACACTTTCACCAACTACAATTTACAATTTGCTCTTTCCTCTTTCTGAATTTTCATCTATCAAATTATTACTCTTTCTACTCTCTAGTTTTTCGTGCACAGATTTTAAAATGAATTTTACACTTGTTTTAAGGTATCCCGTTCACAGGTGCTACCCTTGGGCTTCGCATTCACTATAACACTGTGAACTTCAAAGAGAGAAAAGAAACAATAAAACGTAACATACACTTTACTTAAATCTGACCCCTTTACAAATCACAGAAAGCAATTACTATTAACAAAAATCATGAATTATTTAAGTAAAATTGTACAAGGTATAGCCTCTTTGAATAAATTCAAGAAGACGCACGGTAAATGAATTTGAAACTGCCACTCACATCGTTCGAAATACTTCTCCCACCTATTCTGGACTTTTCACCAACTTTTAACTCGAATTGTCGTGTATTTTACGGTTATTCTCTTTCCCCACCTGATCGCCGCATAAAAGTTGCCAGTTCCTTTACCTCAACAGCTCCGCATCGCTCGCCTGTAGGTAACCTTGGGGATTTTCTGCGCTCGCAGCCGCGTTGCCACTCGTCTTCGCTTGCTGTCCCACGACGTTACCAGTTTCCTTCCCTGAACTCTGGACTCCGCTACGCCTCCAATTTCCACACCCTTCTCCCGTTCTCCGGACTCGTACGATTCTCGTTCCAGTCAATCTTTCTCACCTACGCTTCGCTCTTCCTGGGGTCGTCCTTTGCCGCGCCTCGTACAAGTTTGTTCGCACTTCCAGCCTCGAATAATTAATGTTGCTGAAGTCATGCTTCAAATGTTCGGCCTACCTACCACACTTTGGGCGTGTGTGGTCTCAGCGTGCAATATGAGATGCTAGATTTAGTTAATGTCCTTCTGCGCGAAGTTTACAAATTTGAAACTATTTCGGAGTCAAACAATCACTTCACTTGCTCTCTCAAATATTGTGAATGTTAATGCGAAGAATGTTCGTGCACTCCACTTCTTAATTACATCACTTGCGAAGATACGCTTCTCAAGCTAACTTTTATCTACCAATTTAAAATAAACTCCTATCCTATCAAGTTACAATCGCCTTTAGAACTCAGTCTAGTCGCCGTCGCTGCTGCAATCATAGAGAGCTCCTCCGAGACGCGCCGCGATACTTGTGGTACTCGCGCATGGGGAAAATTTTTGGAGGGGTGAATATTCTCCTCTTTTCGTGACCTCCCGGAAGAGCATTATTCGCTAGTTCGGGCGTCAGAGTTCGAAAAGCTGTGGGTAGATGGCGCGTTTACAAGCCATCGCTCCGCCGCGTACCCTACTCCTCTCTGTTCGTGGGCTTCTTTTCGTAGCTGATGGGGTTGTCTAAGCCCATGACGTCACAATATATATATATATATATATATATATATATATATATATATATATTTTGTGACGTACCGGGTAGGCCGGCTTGTTCTCAGTAAATTTATTTGTAAAGGGACAGGTGTTCTTTCTCGTGAATGGGCTCGGGGTTATTAATCAAACACCACTGTTCCGTGAACAAAATAAACTGAACTATTTATTAATTCTATACAAATCACTAATGATACAAAATCTATGGTGGTCTTTACCCTTTTCTTTTATATCACCCCGAATCACTGTTAGTCTCTCGATCTGATATCGATCGAAGAAATATTTACCGTTTACTTCTTCCCCTACGAGCGTCGGCGGCTTCGGGGACTCTCGGGTTGCCTCGCGCTCCTTCGCTACCTGCCGGAGTCGTTTCACTTGGGACCAGCCGAGGTGAGGCGCTGCGCTTCCGAAGTACGTTCTCCTTTCCAATTCTCCGATCCACTCAACGTCACCTTCCGCGAGTTGATGAACACCACAAATGATTCAAACCACAGTTGTTATTACGTGTATCACCACGACATCGGGCCACTAGTCTCGTTGTGTATCCCTCTGCACGCAAGTTCTTTTGATCTGTGTTACTCCAAATAGCAGCTATCACTTTGGCAATATGTCCAATCGACTATTGATGGTTATCACGCACAAATTGTCCGTCAATTAATCTTTCTGCACTCGTTCGTTCGCGATACTATTTTGCTTTTCGATCGCGAAGCAGCTCCAGATACGTCCTTCCTCGCCGGCGGCCAGCCAGACACTGCCTCCTCGCGGCGTCGATCCCACGCTCTGGGCCAACCGACCACCCTTCGCCGCTCGTAACCGTTTTTCTTGGCTAGCGAGTGCCCTCTTGCAACCGTTCTACCGTGTTCTTGCTTGATGTCTCCCGTTTCTTTGGGTGGAAACGCGGTGCGTTTCATTACCCCCTCCCCCTTTTTTGTGGATTTTTCTCCGGAAAATTCAATGACTTAATGGTTTATTCTTGTCCATTGCCTTCTCTTGTTGGGCAAGGTCTTAAATTGTAAAATTTATAATGTCCCACCACTTCTCTGTTATCGTTGACTAGTTTAGCCACGTTCGGATTTGTTATCTGTTCAATGATGTACGGCCCCTCATATAATGGAAAAAATTTTGCGTATAACCTTAGTTTAGGGTTAGACACTTTGGGGACACGCAACAATACTGTCTGCCCCTCGTGAAACTCATATGTTCTCTTCTTTAACTTTGCCTTCCTGTCCTCACCCGCTTGCACTAAGTTCTGACGTATCTGTTCCTGGGTGACTTCCTTCTCTCTCCCCAGAGCGTATAGTATGTGAGGCGGTTTCCTTTGGAAATGAGCTTCCCATGGTGTCATGCCAATACTGTCATGAGGAATTTGATTCAGCCAGCGATTGATGTCCGGTATTAACTCATTCCACTTCCCATGATTCTCATTACAATATGTTCTAAATAGTCTGGATAATTCTTTCATTATCCGTTCTGACGGATTTGATTGAGGGTGTCTCACAGTAGAATGAATCGGTATCGCCCCCATGCCCTGTATGCCCTCTATCCACCATTCACTGGTGAACATCGTCCCGTGGTCAGATAATATCTGTTTGAACGTCCCCGCACATTGAATAAATCTTTTCACGAGTTTCAAGCAATTATTTGAGTTAATTTTGTTTACTGGATATACTTGCACGAACTTCGAGAAGACGTCCATGATTACAAAAATGTATTTATTCCCGTTCGTCGTTCGAGGCAAAGGTCCGTATGCATCCAACGCAGCCAACTCGTTTTTCTCTTTTGGTATAATGTAATGCATCGGCCCGTCGTATTTGCGGTTGGGGTATTTAGCTTTGAGACACGTAATGCATGAGCTTACTGTTCTCCTAATTTGCCTCCTCGTTCCCTTCCAATAGCATAAAGCTTGTATTGTTTGGAATGTCTTCTTGGCACCGAAATGTGCCAACGACGTGTGCACGAATTCAATTAATTCACCAGTGCAATTTCGTGGAACCCAAATCCTCCATGTGTCTGGATTCTCTTTGGTCTTATCAGTACTGCTTCTTGTACTACTTTCCAGCGGTGTTGATTTCTTCTAAGTGCCGCTACGTCCACGTCGTCCTCGGCTAGTTGTCCTTGCTTAAATCTCTTCACCTTGTAGATTTCATCATCCCTTTCTTGTAATGTTACTAAGTCCTCCCAATCAAATAACGGTGATCTTGATATGCCCAAATCGATCACCATTACCTGAAATTCTCTCGCATTGGCGTATCTGGCTTCCCTACCTGGCTCTTTGCGGCTTAATAAGTCCGGCAAATGGTTATTAGTTCCTTTGCAATGTTCTATATCGAATGAGTACTCTTGCAATGCCATCACCCATCGATGTAGCCGATCGTTTTGTAAGTGGCATCTACTCAAAAACGTCAATGCTTGATGGTCAGTACGTACTTTGAAATGTCGTCCTTTCAAATACGGCTTAAATTTGGATATTGCCCACACTATAGCGTTGGCTTCCTTTTCCGTCGCCGAAAATCGTAACTCGGGTCCCTTCAGGGTTCGGCTGATAATAGACACGATTTTCTCTTGGCCATCGATAACTTGGTACAGCATCGCCCCAATCCCAAAGTCGCTGCTGTCAGTTTGGACGATACATGCTTTTGAAAAATCGGGGTGGGCTATACAGCAGCTGTTATAAAACATGTCTTTTACTCTATCAAATGCCTCCTGGTAGGCGTCATCCCATTTCCATTTTTGACCCTTTTTTAGCAGTTGGTAGAACGGATACATAACGTCCGCAAATTTTGGACAAAATCTCGAGTAATAATTGCATGTGCGAATGAACCTGCGCACTTGCTATTCGTTCTCGGTGGCGGTAAGTTTCGGATTTCTTCAGCGGTTTCTGGTCTAATGCTTATCCCTTCGGTTGATATGACGTACCCAAGGAATTCAATCTTCTTGGTGAACCACGTTGATTTCTTCAGATTTAACACCAGGTTATTCTCTTGTAGAATCTGGAGCAGTTCTTGCAAATCTTGGAAGTGTTGCTCGATGGATTTTGCCTGCAGGACAATATCATCCACGTACGTTGTGACTCGGTTCTGCATCTTTCCTTGTAATATTTGATCTACGCACTGAATCAGTTGCGCTCGCTATTCCGTACCCCAAACGGTACTCTACAAAACACATAGCATATTCCCTCGAATGAAAACCCCGTATATTTCTGGTCTTCTTCAGCAACCTGCATTTGCCAATAAGCCTTACTGAAATCTGTACTCGAAAAGATCATACTACCCCCAAATCTTTGTAATGCTTCTTCCACTGACAGGGGTGCATCCCTAAATGGGAGCGTCACTGCATTTAACCGCCGAGCATCTAAGCATAATCGCAATCCTCCGTCCTTCTTCTTTACGATTACAATGGGATTCGTGTACGACGTCTTTGCTTTCTTGATAATGCCGTCGCTCACCATGGATGCCAGCAACTCTGCTACTTCTTGCTTCAATACTACCGGTATCGGTAGTTTCGCTGCCTAAAGAGTGTAATCTGTAAGTTGTATACGGAATTCAAATCCCTTGATCGGTGCCCGATTCTTCTGAAATACCCTTTTGTTTTCTATCAGTAGGTCTAACAGCCTAGTTTTCTGCTGGGCTTCCAATACTTCTATCTGGTCAACCTGTTGTTTCAATCTTTCTTCTATCCCTCCTCCGATAACACGCCCGTACATATTTCTAATTCCTCTCCCATTCCCATGTCCATCTCGATTCTCTGGCTTCCTAGTTCTACCACTCCGTGGTCAAGATCAATAATCGCGCGTCGTTCGGATAAAAAATCGGTCCCTATAATCATCGGATACAACAACTTCTTTACTACTAGAGCTACCACTTCGTACTTCTGATCGCCAATTTCAGCATTAAACATTATTTGTTTCGTGATAGGGCTTGACTTCTTCTGAGTGGCTCCTATCACGTACGCCTATTCATGGGCAAGCACATTACTTGCTTTCCTTTCGCAATCAACTCATTATAAAATTCCTCTGATATAACTGTTGTAGTACATCCAGTATCAACCAGTGCTTCCGTTACCACCTTCACATTCTACTTTGATCGTGGACATTTTCTCATGCGAACTTCCGAACTTTTTTTTCTCTGCCACGGTTGTGATTCATAGGACACCGACTGAATCGTATTGATAGGGACCACATTCAGCTCTTCTTCCCTTGTGTCCGTCATGGGATCGCCTGTCATCACGGACTCTATCTGTTTAAAGATGTTCCCTGTCCTCCACTTGGACCAGGCCGTGTTGATTGATTTGGGTCTTGTCCACCCCACTCCGGTCTTCGGTTACTCGGTTCCGATTGCCACTTGGTTTGGGTTGTCCACCCCATCCGGTCTTCGGTTACTCGGTTCCGATTGCCACCGGCTTCCTGTCTCGTGTCCACTGGTTGCCTGCCCCACCACCATTCCCTTGTCTATTGACTGGTTCCGTTCTTACCGCGTTCACGTTTCCTTCCCGCTTATTCTTCGAGGTATTGGCAAATGTTAAATCATATCCTCCTAATGCGTTCATAAAGCTCTCTAAATTGGTATGGTTCGAACTTCGCAAATTATTTTGGATCGACACGGGAAACTGACGTGTCAATAAACACATAATTTCTTGATCACTCATTGGGGGACGTAGTGTCCTACAATCTCCAACACGTTGCGTCGCATATTCCCGCAGAGTTCCCATCGACTGAGTATAATAACCATTCATTAGATTTAACTTCACATTCATTTGAATCTTATCGTTCCAATACCGCTCATAGAATCGGTCTTGAAATTCCTTCAGCGTCCCCGGAAATACATCAAAGTGTCGGCCCACGTCCGGGCATTCCCCTCCAACATCAAATACAAAAACTGGACCTTGCATCTTTCCGATGTGTTGATCACGGCTAGGTGTCGTTCCGCTGCCCGCATGAATGCGCATGGGTTTTCTCGACCATCTCCCGAGAACTTCAATGATTTCGGAGGCGTAAAAGTGGGTATTCCGCCCGCACTGATCGGCGTCGTCCGGCATTCTTTGATTAGCTCCACATCGGATTGCAGGGATGATACTCTTTCTTCGCACATTCGTATATCTCCCTTTATTTCTTCTTTAATTAATTGCTGCATCATTTTGGTGTCTTCTTCCCTTTTGCGCACCTCCTTGCTTTGTGCGGTAATCTTCTCCTCAAGTTGTTGATGTAGGTCGGTTTTCAACTCCCCGCCCAATTTGTCAATCTGGGATTCTATCTTCTGATCCTGCTCTACAAACTTACTGGCGATGGATTGGTTTGAATCTCGACCTGTTCCGCTATCTTCTTCATTTTCTGCTGGGTTTCTCGATTTGCTTGTTAATAGGTCCTATTTGTTTTTAATTTCCTCCATTAACTTTCCGTTCCCCTCTATTTTCTTATTCGTTTTCCGCTAGCTTTTCGGATCTTTTCTCTTGTTCCTCGATTACCTTCTTTTGTTCTTCTGCCGATTTCTCAATTCGTTTAATCGCCTGAAGCTGCTTTTCGGATCTTTTCTCTTGTTCCTCTGCCGTTTTATCAAGTCGGTCGTTAATCATTTTCATTATTAACATCAAATCTGATGATATCTTTGCTTGGTGTTCCTGACTTGGGTTCCCTGCTACCTGGTTCTTCGGCGTTGATGTGACTTTTACCTCTTCATCAAAACAATCGCCCGACGTGTCCTCTAATTTACTTCCAACTCCAGGACTCCTACTATCCAGGATCAGATGTAATGCAACATAATTACACAGAACGAATAGTCATATTAAAATGCCTGATTATCGCACAATTTGTTTTCAATGCAGAAATTACCTTTCGGAAGGCATCGTAAAAATAAGTTGGTTAGCAAAGGCTACGTTGATCGAACTTCTAAATTTGTTGAGCAAGTATGTTACGACCTTACAACAATACTTAAAATTTTCCAAAACATTTAAAGACACTTCTAACAGAATTCAAAATGATTTGATTTTTACAATTAGTAATTTTTTGAGTAAATCTATTAAAGAAAACATTTCCATGGTCCAGCATGTTGCAATTGTTTTAGACGAAATATAAATATAGATAATACAGATAAATATAGCTAAAATATAGTCATTGATCAGATGCTATGTCGTGGGAGAGAGGGTAGTGCAAAGAAAGCTTCTTAAGAGTCATGAGTATTGCCAAATAAGCACGAATAATAGTGTCTCTTATACGGGATGCAGCGTTAATTACGTTCCGAAAGAACACTTCCGAGTGTTTACGATGTGTGAAGTGTTCAAAAGGCAGAGGTTAATAACTGACTTTTGGTTCACTGAAAATTGTAGGTACGTATGGGGAGGATTCACGTTATTACAGAAGATGCAATACTAATACTAATACTAATACTAATACTAATACTAATAATAATAATAATAATAATAATAATAATAATAATAATAATAATAATAATCCCGTGTGGTGACCGGAGATTTAGGTAGAATAGCACCACGGGATCTCTCCCTGTCGTAAGAGGCGACTAACCGGAGCAGCTGTCCGCTGTCCCTTCCTGTGAAATTTATCCACCTCTCATTATACCTCTTGCCCCTGTCCTAAATTGTCCTTCGTCGTTTCCCTTCTTCACTGAATTACGAACCCCCATGATACCGCCCTCTTTCCCTTCCCCTCTTTCTGCAAGTCTTCTCAAGTCCAACCCTACATGTTAGCAAGAACAACTGTGCCACGTGGAAGACGAGCAATTGTCACCTATTATAAAGGTGCTTGGGGCAATGGCAATTACCTCTCCTGATGAACGTCTAAGACGTCTAAGAAGTCATAAGGCCTCGGAAAAAGAGCCGCTGCCCGGGGAGCGCCGGGGCACGTCTGGAGCCGGTGCCGGGCGTGACAGCATGCGAGCCACCGGTGGTAGGACGTTGAACAGGCGGGCGCCTACCGGGTCACCCGAACAAACTACAGCCAAATCCCAAAGAAGCAACCAACTTTCCGTGGCTTCACCTGTCGACAGTGTTTTGCCCGATCAGCTGCTCGCAACCACCAAGGCTGGGAAAGTGAGGCAACGTATGAAGTGGACAAATAATTTGAATGAGTATATTATGCGCGTCTACTACAGAGACACACGTTTAGAAACATAAATGATTGGATACAGACAATCTCTGCATGCTGAATTCAGAGAAAGGTTTCCTCCTATTGGCGTCACAGATCAAAGGCTTGTAGATCAGAAAAGAGCTATACTTAAAAACAATCTAATCCCAAAAGTAAGGTTGGAACAAATTAAACAGGAAATAGCAGCAGAAATCTCGTCTTCCAGTATTGAATGCCCATTGACCCAAACTATCACAGATTCGCACGAAGTTCCAAATTCAACCCAATTAGATGAAGCAAATCAGGATCCATCCACACCAGGTGCCAAGGAAGACAACATGTCAGACGTAATTGACATATACCAGGAACTTTTTCTCAAGTACTCAGGATTAGATTCAACACTTTGCCTCAGAATTCCTAAACTCAACAGCAATAGAAACAACAGACTCGTTCAAATTATTCAATATATAAATGAATATGTTTTGCTCTGTCAGATCAAAGAAGAAGCTACATTAACAGATATACATGCTGTTTAATGTGCAGCTGCTACGGTAGTTGTAAAATCTGGTTTTAAATTAAAGCATCAGTCGGAAAGTGAAAAGGGAAGTCGGTCAAGAAAAATACGAAACCACCATGGCAGCAAAGACTCGTAAATCAAATTCAGTATCTCAGACAAGAAATAGGTCAAGTAACGCAATATTTGAACCAACCAAACAACAAGAAATTATCCAAGAAAATTAAGAAAACACTTGCAAAAATCAGAAAACATGAATCAAGAAAACACAATAACCAGGAACATAACACCATTGATCCAGATTTAATAGCTGAACATTTAGATGAATTGAAACAGAAACCTGTAGCTAAATCACTAAGACGATACAAAGAAACAACAAAACGTAAACAACAAAATTCAGCGTTTCATCAGAATGAAAAAGTGTTCTATCAACAACTCAGACAAAATTGCAATTTCCAACAAGAGAGCGACGGTACACCAGATCAACAAAACTTAGAACAGTACTGGTCAAACGTTTGGTCATAAACTAGTCATCACAATAGTGAGGCACACTGGATTAAGGAAGAAATTAATAATGTTCAAAATATAGATCCAATGTTATATCAAGAGATCACAGTAAAAGACATCAGCACTGCAATTGCAAAAACTCACAACTGGAAAGCTCCTGGCTCAGAACACATTCACAATTTCTGGTTCAAGCAGTTTACATCGCTTCAACATAAGTTGGCTCAGTGCTTCACACAAGTCATTAACAGCCCAGAAGACATGCCTTTATTTCTAATCAAAGGCATTACATACATGAAACCCAAAAGTAGAGACACACAGAACCCATCTCAATACCTCCCAATCACTTGCCTTCCCACAATGTACACAATTTTGACTTCATGCATTACAAGAAAATCCAAGATTATATTGAGGACAGAGAAATAATGACAGAACAACAGAAACGTTGCAGTCGATTACATAAAGGATGTAAAGAGCAACTTCTAACAGATATAGTCATTCTTCATGAAGCATATAAAAACTATAGAAACTTGCACCTGGCATACATTGACTACAAGAAAGCATTTGATAGCGTTCCTCACAGTTGGCTTATTGAAGTTCTCTGCATATACAAAATTAATGAAACCATCATCAACTTTCTGGAACATATCATGACTCATCGGAGAACATTGTCCTTACGGCAGAAAGAGTTAACAATCTCAACTAAAGACATCAGAATTAAGCGGGGAAACTGTAAAGTTACAGATGATAGACAGCAACTCAATGATCAAACGACAATAAAAAGAAAAAAAATTTGGTTAAACACGGCAATCAAACATCTCTAACAAAACTGCACAAATCAAGAATCACAGACGACAAGGCAATCAAACAATCTCTAACAAAACTGTACAAATAAAGAATCACTGCACTCCTGAAAACCAAATTAACAGGTAATAACATGATAAAAGCAATCAACACATTTGCAGTACCAGTATATACGTACTCATTTGGAATTATACCGTGGAGCGACACAGACCTCGATGACATCCAGAGACTTACCCGCACAATTTTCACAAAATTCAAACATTACCATCCAAAAAGCTCAATAGAACGAGTGACATTCCCACGAAGTGAGGGAGGAAGAGGCCTAATAGATCTAAAGAACTTGTACTACAAACAAATCCATTCGTTAAGGAACTTTTATTATGAGAAATAGGCAACCTCAGAACTACACGCTGCAATAGTTCAAGCAGAGACTAAATTAACCCCTCTTAACCTTAACAACAAACAGCTTGACATTTCTTTGCGGGTTACAGACAATAACTGCAAAATAGAAAGTAGGAAATGTAGAAAATGCCAATTGAGAGCATACAGCACATCACATCAGGATGCAAATTAATGGCCTATACAGATTACACCTATAGGCACAATCAAATTGCAAATATTATTCACCAGAAACTGGCAGCGAAATCCAACCTACAAGAAATGACCTGCCCATATTACAAATATGTTCCCGATACGGTACTTGAAAATTCAAACTATAAGTTTTTTTTGTTTCTTTTTTAAATTTTTTAAAAATTTGTTGCGTCTATTTTGACGCAACGCGTCTCCAAGTCCCTTAGGGGGCGTTGAGCGCTTTGCGCTTCTTGGAGTAATCCTCCCATTACAGCGCTTGTTTTTTGGAGTAATTCTCCGTTAATATCGTCTGTCGCGTCTCGTCGCAGTCGGTTGTCAAGAGGACCGCCAGGTAGCATCTCCGCGTACGCGCCTCTACCGCGCGCTCCTGCGTCACTACCCAGCGGCCAGAATTAGGAAGGAATAAGGATAGGGGTAGGGTTTAGGACCCTTCACAGGGGTTGGACTAGCCCTTGTGAAGCAGCCGAACTCGTTTTTTTAAACAAAATTCACATGAGATTCGACGGGAATCGAACCCGGATCTCAGTGGTGAAAGGCTTGCAATGAGCCACGAGTTCAGTTGTACCATGACATAGAAATTATTACAGATAAAACTATTCATCATAACAGACCAGACATAACTTTCGTAGACAAACGGCAAAAGATTAGCTTTCTGATTGACATAACTGTTCCACAAAGAGCTAATCTTCAAACAGCACATGCAGAAAAAATAACAAAGTATAGAGAACAAGCAGCTGAAATCAAGGCACTATGACAACTCCAAAAAGTTCATATTGTTCCTCTGATCATTTCGTGCACAGAAGTTATACCAAATAACATCCATAAAAATATGGAACTTATTCAAATACCAAAATATATCTATAAAATTATGCAAACATAGATTATCTTAAACACATGCAGGATTGTTCAAAAATTCCTAAATTGCGACGAAACATGAATTGACCTATGTCTCGAATATTAACCCGACACAAAGTCAAATAGAAATCCGGTGAATACCGAGAAAAACAATGTATAAAAATAATAATAATAATAATAATAATAATAATAATAATAACAATAATAATAATAATAATAATAATAACAATAATAATAATAATAACATTAAGTTGTATAGCAATGTATTTTTGATATAATGATTTAATTTAAAACGTAGAGAACTGAATATATTTTCGTTTTTTCTCCCATATGTCTACATGTCTTCCTTTGTCCAACAGGCTCCAAATCGCACTCTTCCTATTTACAGAGCTTACTCAGTCAAACCGCACGCCCCTAATGATAACCAAGTTGTGTCCGATAGTGGACTGGGGCAAAGGGGGCCAGGAGAGACAAAGTAAGCTTTTTTTGACGTAAAAATAAACAAAGCGTTTTTAGATGCCCCATTGTTTCCAAAAATCAGAAATGTAAAATTATAGAACCCTCGGAACAAAGAGAACAAAAGATTTCTGCTTTGAAGCAAAACAAGTTATATGATTATTTCAAGTCAATAGTAGATTACAGATTCCGCTCCTCTTCGTAATTCGCCATTCACACGTCCTAACATTTTCCTGTCATTCTCAAATGTTTTGCGTGAAAACTAATGTAGAGTCTCCACATTTTTGCAATGATATAAAAACACTAAAGAACATAGCGCTCAATAAATAATTTGTCTTTAACTTGCAGAGTCTGAACGTGCTGTACAAACAGCATCATATGTATGAGCCACTAAGATTTTGTGGATCTTCAAGACTCTATTTACGTGAAATCTAAACCTTTTTATTGAAGACTATTTGTGTAAAAGCAAAGTACAATTAATACATTGAAAAATGAATAGTTAAATTATATTAAATTCTGTTTAGGTTAATGTTGAAATTTCCTTCACTCCTTGAAAAATTACGAACATTTTGGGGAATATTTATGGACTTTTTGGATTTTTTCCAAACGATGTTTAAAGTTTAATGTACGTCATATTTATCTCAATGATAATCATTAATACAATTTTCTTAAATATTTACCGCCAACAATTTTTTAAAAATTTACGGAAGAAGTCACTTCTACCCAAATAGCACAGGGGCTCGAAATTCGTTGGTACTTTTCATAACCGATGAAAGAGCACGTGGAACCAATGTTTCATACATTTCATTTTATTATAAAACAGCGCCTTATCGTTACGGTCATTATAATATTTACCTCGAACCGTTTCAAAAAGAAAAGGTAGCAACTTGAGGGTTTTCATAAAATAGTGCTTTTTTAAATCCAATTCGTCGACGAAATTCGCAACCAGAACCGAAAGAAAGCAAAAATAATTGTAAATAACAATTGTGATAAGACACATGCACCTCGACAATCGCATTATACAGTCAAAAACTTAGTAACTCTCTGGGAATCGCTTATGCGCACAGTAGAGGTTGTCACACAACACTTTCCCTCCAACCGTTGTGACGTCATTCTGGACATCTATATACCTATACCATTTCCAACAGAATGTCAATAATAAATCTGCATTAAACTTGGTTGATATTCACTATGAGTTCTGTTACCAATTATTTCACTATGAATACAGTAAAACTTGCTCAATACGGAATCTCAAGGGACCAGTATTTTTTTCTGCATTAGACAAGATTCCGCATTATGCAATGCAGTGATAGCTGGTGCGGAATTCCATTGGTGGTGCCAATTATAGAACGATTTTCCCTTGGATGAGCCAAAGTGACAGCTAGTGCTGGTAACATAACTGAAGGTTCTGTGGTCGTTGTGCCCTCAAGTTCATTAGACTCTCTTTCTGCATTCGTTCGTTTGGAGTTGGCTAACTTGTCAATGACTTCGACGCTTCCTTTTGTGATGTCCACGTAAAAATATAGTGCGCCGCGAGAAATAATTGAAATTAGGAAGTGCAGTGTTATCTGCTCTTCTGTAAAAATTCTTTTTCTTTATTAAAATTACATTGAATTTACTTTTTGTGTGATACCTATTATGCTTATTTTAAAACCTAGATGCGTACTGGTGCACGTGTTTCCGTCATTCCGTCATTCACGTAATTAAATTTAAGTATTTTCCGGACTCCCGTACGTGCATATACCTCAGCGAAATTCTTATATTTCTGTATAGGGATGTTTTTACAGGAGCCGTAACCTAACACTTTACGAAGAGGCGTGGCTGAAGAGCTGTCGCGGCGGAGGGATACTTCTCTGAATTACATGTGACGTTCACTTGTTACGCGAACTGTCAGTTTGGCTCATCCTTAGGAAAATAGGGAGTCTGTGCACCCTCGAACATTAAAACAATCGAAAGCACTATCTTCTTCGCTTGCAAAGCTCAAGTTTCGTATTACTTTCGTGCATCTGCACTTCTGTGCATGCGCAGATGCACTAAAACTATGCGAAACTTGAATTGCGTATGCGTAGAAGATCGATAGTGCTTTAACGTTCGAGAGTGCACAAACTCTCTAGTGATGCGACATCGATAACAAAACATGGATATTACCAACTATCGGTGTTATCTGACTTTAGCCAATGAGCTTCAGACACCCGTTTGCTTCACAATATTAGCGGGAATGTTGCATGCATCCAGATACCAAAATTATCACTTCGTTTACAAGGCATTGAACAGATTTATGCCTTAATGGTATTAAATTAATGGTAAAAAAAATCGTTGTGGACATAATAGTGAAGTTGGTAAGATCATATTACCTGGAAGAAGGTAAAAAAATGTTATTTGGGTTTGTTGTATGTATCCAGGCACTAGTTAAAACCCCACGTTTTCTACCTCCCAGATCCTGTGCTAACTTTGGCATGCCCGAAAAATGATATTTTTTCGGACTTTTTTCGTTTTTTTCTCTATAGTTCTTTAAGCTTAAGTCATGTAGAAAAATATTCAAATTAATTCGAAATAGGATGAAATTTCCTACCACTTTTGTATAAAACTTTTTTTTTCGAAAACAATTACCAAGCTTAGCTACAGCTCTTTAAAAAACGCCATTTTACATCTCTCCAAAATGTGTAGAAAAATTCACACGTTTGTGATATTGTAATCAATATATAAAAAATATAATAATTGTTTCATGTAATACTATTATTTATTTCACCATCAGTGTGAACATTGCCTTGCAAATGTACCCCTTGCCAAAAATATTAATGAACAAAAATTTCATGAATGTGTTCACGTTCCAGCTTAACTTGGTATATATCTTTAGTAGGAGGTTACGATGGGGATTAGATGCCCCGAGAGGGATGGGTGCGAAGGGAGAGACATTTCGTCATGCAACCCGCAATGCGCATCCCCCGTGTAATGCACACTGAGTAGGAGCGGCGAACGATACGAGCAAGGCTGTTGAATAGATGATTGGGATAAGCAAATACCCAGGAAACACAGGATATTCACCCGAAAAAATAAGTAAATGGTGATATGAAATTTGCCTGCACGCAGTGCGATGTGTATAAGGTACGATTCCCCTAACTCTAGAATTAAGCTTTGAATGTTATAGTTATCGAAAATTTCTGGTAAAGTCAGTGTTTCGAAGCATACATCAGGGTAAGGTCGGATGAGGTTCACATTAACAAACCCGAGGTAACTGGGATACGTGAAGTACTTCATGGTGACAAGACATAATAGATAGGTGATTAAACAGAAATCAGTCGATGAGGAGTGTGCAAGGCGAGAGGCAATATGTGTGGTTTTGAGAATTTTGTTTCAAACAGACAGGCAATTTATGACAAATTGACGGCAATTTCTATTTTATTCCATAGAACTCTGATAGAACAGTACCAAGTACACGCTCAATGTTCTATTTTATGATCTATTTTTTCACCATTAATTTTCTATATTAAAAGTAGGTGGAGAGGGATATAATAGAGAAGAAAATGCAAGTTGTATTTAATTGAAAATAAAGAGAATATACTAGAAGATAAAATAACGTTGTACACGCAAAAAATTTGTCTTTATCTTTCTTAATTAAGTGCCACATTATATTAATTACTTTCTTCATCATACTAAGAAAAGGTTTCGACGACTTTCTCTTGAGAAAATTTTTGATCGATAAATGAAATGCTATACCTCGCCTCCTCAGTTTCAGGGGATGTGTCACTTACATGATTAGAACTATGTTTGCCTAGAGAATAGCACTTCTGTCAAGATTTCCTGCATCTACAAGCCTCAGCATCGCCTCCTATATTATTTCACACCTTATCACATACCTTTTGCGGCTCTCACACGCAGCCGATATTTATAAATGAGGTCTCTCGAGAAATAGAGAGACGAGACGAGACGAATTGCCCTTTGATTTTAAAAAATATGAAGGATTTGTTTAAGAAAACACATCTAAATATTCATGTCAAATGCAACCCGCACACACCGGTCAACTATATCATTAAATAACTCCTAAACGAAGCATTCTAGGGCCTTAAAAACTAAAATTTTGAAGCCAAAGGCCTGAAAGAAATGTCTCTCACACCGTAATAATAGATAAGATATTCTTAAAACGTTCTTTGAATTTTTTTCCGGTTCGGTGCTTATCGATACTACCAATACCATACATACATGGAGGAATACATAATATATTTCAGCCCTTGGTGCTGGTGGCCATCTTTGTGACGTCACGCTTAGAAGGCTTAGATTGAACTATCATATACTTTTTACGCTTTCTGTGTAGACCGTGGTTTGCACAAACTGACGAGGTTTATTTGCATAATTATTAATTCAAAATTCACTCTTGCAGCAACAACTAGAAGTACTATTAACAGTTGCTTCATTTCGATTAAGATTGTTTCTTATGCATGTAGTGCAACCATTCATTTAACGGTTTGTCGTGGACTACAAATGCTGTGTACCTAATTCTGGAAGGAATTACGATGGAAACGGACCACATGTTCCCAAGTTTCCGTTTCACTACACCGTAAGCAAACATTAGGGTGGGATTTAACACGCGAGAGTTCGCGCACCGGTACGGTAGTGATATTTTATTATGTGAAATGATGGTTCTTAAAAAGGTACATTTCACATTATTTTAATCAGGGGCGTCTGCCCAATCCTCGGGAATATTTTGCCTCCCCAAATTTGACTTGAAGGTAGGTGCGACATCCCAATGCTAATGGGATACAAGACTTGTTGGTGGGTGGCAAGACAGTTGGAGCCGTCCCGGTGAAGAGCGAGCAATTAGTGTGAAAATGGTTTGTGATTCTAAGTGACGACGACGCTATGGTACAAAGTAATTTTCTTCTGAACACTGATGATCTGGCGCATACCTGGTACATCGCCTGGTTATTCTGTTGACTGAGCTTGTCCCTGATTTACTCTTTGTGTATTACGTCGGTGAGTAAAAACCATTTTACGAACTTGCCTCTTTTTGTCACAAGACAAAACAAGTTTTATCGTCGATTTTTAAAATACTTGGTAGCGACAACCCCGCCTTTTCAGAGCCTACCTACTGGGCAATAATAAAGATAGCTAATTAGAGTCGAGCGGAGTCTTTACAATTGCCCCATGAGTAATAAAAGTAGTAACTGATATTATATTATAGAAAATTGATGAAATCTCCAAATATTGCATTACTTATACCTATGCATTAGTGTATTTGTTTACTATACTTAATCGACCCATAATTTAACACTGAAAAGTGTTTTATATTCACGGATATTAGAGTAAACTTTCTTTTGTTTAATAATGCAGATATTGAAAAAATCTCTAAATTTTAACCGCCCTTTCACATAAGGCCGTCCTTATGCAATGCCCCGCTCGCACTGAAAGTTGGCGCAGACCTGCTTCTATTCTTTTCCACACAAATCACACAGAAAGTATTCCAGAAAATTCAAAATAGAAAAAAGCATTACGAGTATAAAACTTTAATCTAACATTAATTTTTCGTTATTTTTCTCTATCAACAATTGAACAATTTTATTTCGGAAAGGTTATTTTTGCTAAAATCTAAATTAGAATAACAAGGAAGAAGTAATGTCCAAAAGCACGCAGCTAGACTATTTGTTTAAAAACTATTGAGAAGTGAGAGAGGTTGACCGCACCTCTCTGATGAAATGTCATTTGTTGTTTTTTTCACTTTAGAATGATGCATTTTAGTATAGAAATTCATTTTATGTTATGACAAAATGACCGATCTGTCTACTTTTCTGCATTTTCCTTCAATTACGAGTAATAAGTCATTTTTTTACCTTTTTTCGTCATTTTCAAAAACTTTTCAGAGGATTTCATTGTTTTTAATGTCATTTTAATGGTACTTGGTTCAAATAGTATTTACGAGATGCACCAAATGTTCTCTACAGAATTCCTGAATGGCCTATTCAATTTTTTTTCGCTCAGAAGTGGTAATATCAGCAGTGTGAGTATGTAATCTAATATTCCTGTGACGCTTTCAGCACCATTGTCGGTTCGTATGATTTCACGGTAACTAAATACAGTCCCAGCCAAAAGTTTGCAAGCTGAGTTCACTTAAACGAAATGAAGGAGCCTCAATTGCATCAGTAATATATCCGACAGCTTGAGATGTTCAAATGAACTGGTTTTGATAAGGCTTTTTGCGTCATTTTTCTTTTTTGCTATTAGGACATTTTAAACACTTTTTAAGGGATTTTATTGATCATTTTGGGTGTTGTTGTAGGTCATCAAAATCCGACTCTTAATTATAACTTTTACATGAACCCCCAAAAATGTTTTCAATGCGCCTACATTTTTAGTTCCCACCCCGCCCCCGTTGGGAATCGAACTCAGGTTTTGTTTTCACTAGCACTTCATTTAACCTCTACGCCAAGCGGCTGAGTTGTCCAAAAAACGTTCTCGATCCTTTAAAAAGAAAGTTGATCACCTATATGTTCCGCAAGTTTAAAAATTTGAATGAAAATCGAACCTAAAGATCTAATTTTGAAGAATAGATTTCATCAAGAAAAACATCTCTATCTTCAACATTTTATTTGTAGAAAGACGCTGAAAAACAAGTAGATTGACAGTGTTGTTCCTTTTGTTGGATTATTACTAATAATAATCCAATAATAATAGGTCTGAAGATTAAAATAAAATTTTCAGAAACGTTGCCAAACTGAATAGTGTTAAAGTGTTGAAATGAACTGTGACCAAACCCCATGATCCGGTACATCCTTAAATTTTCTGACATGGTCGTGCATCTACAATGGGTAATTTATTTCAACTGCTAATGGGTATTTCATTGCAGCATCTACAATGGGTAATACATTCATTATAGGAGCAATAATTCTCTGTTTCAAAGGTTTCGGTATCAAAGGTTCACAAAAAGAGTTTTTTTTTTACCGAAAATCGCCATTTTCCTCAGGAGTAGTATGCAAGAAAGTAAAATGCATTTACATTGAAATTCGATCCCTTCTGAAAATACTCCCGACATTCCTGAGCCAAGTCCACGGTTGTGCCAGTGATACATGACTTGTGTAAGAACGTGAACTTTGCGCCCTGTCATTTAGCTGCTCCGACCTGACAAAAAGAAACGCACGAACGAGAGCGAAAGGTTAGCTGGTAGCCCGAATGTCAATGTGTCAGGAAGAGCTCCCCTCATGAAAACATCCATAAGTCAACTCGTCCCACACTTTCCCTGTGTGACCTTAAAGTGAGGCAGCCTAGGTTCGGGGCAGTTTTATGTAACATGTTTTTCACAGCCGTTTCTGTAGGAAAAAAACAACAACAGAAAAACGTTCCTCTCACAAAAAACTACACTATGAAACGGAAAGGAATGTACAGTGAAATTTGCTCAAACGGCAATCTCCATTAAGGCTAAAGTACCGAAAAATACTTATAGGAAAAATCAATAGATCGCAGCACTATCACAGGGAATTTACTAGACCGATAACGTCTGAAGAAATGGTCCGATTTTCGATTTGTAAACGGCATTGGACTCCATTTCAAAATATAATTTACGCTACGAAACCGTTTTTTTTTTTAAATTCCAATTTTTTAAAAATTTTCTCATAATTTTGGGAAGAAATGAATAAATCTGGGCTTATAGCGCAATGACGACGTGCTTCCTGAATCCAACGTCGGGTCGATCATGCAAATCGGATGAATAGGAACGGCGTAAAGTGAAATTTGGATAACACCTCCCTCCCCCCTTCACCGCTCCACACCGGTGCGTCACCCGACCCTTGTGGGCCCTCCCTCCACGCAGCCGAACGACCAAACCCGGCGGCATGCGGCGCTAAAGGAGGCCGAAGTTTTAGGTAGTCAAGACGGGCAGTCGGTTTATGCTTTCGTCCCTTTCAATCTCAATATATTTTTCTCCACTTACTAAACTAGTGATGCTCTAACACAACCAAACGGTCTCGTATCGTTTGTAATAGTCGTATAAAACTATATATCTTGTTCACATATTTCCATCTTCCTTCGAATACCATCAAAAAATTATTTGAGGCAATACTCAAAATATCGATTACAATTTGGAAACTGATTTCAAAAAGAAAATTGAACGAATTGAGTAGATATCACCAATATTCCATGCCCTAACATCTTATTTTACATACATTTTACTTCTAAGATCGTCCGTTATCATTCCACTACCGAAAAGAATGAGCCGAGATTACGCACGAGCTCTTTTATCCTGCAACTCGATCTTTGATCTCCAAAGGGCGTTTGTACCCTTGATAGATTTCACCTGATGAATCTGTTTTCCCAAGTAAAATCGCCGAAACTAATTTTAAAACTGTTTTTGTACAGTACTGAAAACATAAATTGATCGCGGCCGTCTGCGGCTAAGTTCAGCTTTTGCACGGCTTGGCCAACCCTTGTCATGACGAAACGTCGCAGGCGGAGCCTCACAAACCATCGTAGCAATCTAAACGCAGGATGGAGTGCCTGACAAATACGACGTACAAAAGGCGGCCCCGCTGGTTCAGATGTGGAAGTATTTCAATAAAATCATGGAAGAAAACATTGTAGAACATGAAAGTAAATTCATTGAAATATATATGAACACATAGTACTTAACCACTGTTAAACCCAAATTCTTTTGAAGAAATTCATTGATATCAGATAAAACAACAAATTTTTAAGAAAATTTGTTCTTATACAAACTTAAATTCCAATATTCTTGTCCAAACACAATTTATGAACTTTATCAAATGACCAGTTTACTACAAAATTTTGCGATAAGAAAAACGATTATAATTGCATATTTTCAATTGTTCATATGTATATTACATTTGCAAAAATGCAAAATACTGTCTTTCTCGAATCGTTAGAGGACATTTAGGGAACAATTCAGTAAAATTCAAAGACCAACTGTATATTGATCATTAAAGTAACAATTAGACTCGATATTAAGCAATTAATTTGCATCTCATGTCAAAATTGTTATTTTGCTATCATCAAATCAGGGACAATTTGGGACACTCCCTGGCAGGAATAGCGCACATTTCGGAATTGTTTATAAAATTGTTAATTGTTAAAAAATTGTTAATCCCGTTTTTTGGTTCTGGGACATCAGAAAACTCTTCCCACTTTAGAATTGCAAAAATTGGAAATTGTTTATAATTTTACAAATTTTGCAATTCTTTTTTATTCTCTCATGTCAATTCCCTTTACACAAGATTCCGTAATCCAATTCCGCAATCCAACCGTAGCTATTGCCTTTCGTTTTCGTGATACGCAATTGTTTATAGGATCTTCGCGTCTCATGCCAACACTCACTTGTTCCCAACCTCAATTCGTTTGATTTCGCAGTCAAGTATAAAGAGAACCCTTCCACTTTGAATTGCAAATTTGGAAATTGTTTAAAAATTTTTAATTTTCAAAAAACGTATTGCTTTTTAAATGGCTTTAAACGAGATGTAAAATTTCTCAATCCGATTAGCGTTATTCTTCGTTTTCGAGATACGTAATGGTTTATAAGAAAATGAGCATGTCATGACAAATATGTTTTTGGCAGTTCCACGCTAATTTTTCCCCCAAGCCGTTTTCAACGGCTCGCTTAGTTTCTCCGGCAAATACATTTGAATTTCCCTAATGGGGTGGGGGAACAACCACAAGCTTGCATATATTGCCAAGAAAATTGTTGCTGGTTAGATATTCTAGTTTTCAGCTCCTAATTTCATTTCATTCTAAATACTCTAAGTTCCATTTGTTTAACAATTACAGCATAAATTTTTAAAAATACTACTCAGTCGCTCCGAACATCTTCCCTTGGAAGCAGAAAGAGTCATCTGGCTCAGAAACACCCCCGGTGATAATTGGGGTTTTCCCTCCACACGTTTCCAGCGAAATAGGCGAGCTTGTAAGCGTAAATCGTAACACTCGCTTTCCTCGAAAAGCCTTTATCCACCTTCTTAGGAACCAATTCTTTACATATAAAATTGTGAAATTTTTTTCAAATTAAATATACAAGAAAACAATAATTTTACATTAATTGTCTTCACGTATAAATATAGACATTAAAGCTTGGCTCCTCAGTATTCACAGTTCCAAATGAAATGCATTGTTATAACATCCACAATTTCATTTTAACCAGTAAGTCTGTTGCCTTTAGAACATATAGCATCAACGTGGAATATGCGAAAGGTAATAATACTATTATAATATAGAATTGACATATATTTATTTATGGACATTTGTAATTGAAGGAATGTAAATGTATGCAGTTAAGTAAATATCAATGAAGGTGAAAAATTTTGCAAATAAACATGTTTTTAAAATTCAATTTTTCCAAGTTCAGAATAATTCCTAGAAGCTTTTCTTTTCCATTCGACACTAACACGCCAATGTTTTTTGACCCCAACCTCTGAATCTAAGTGGATTGTTTGAGGTCAGCGCTATCGCGTCAAAATCGAGGATTCATGGAAGTTTACACGCCTTCGAAATACGTATATGCCGAGGTCATCTTCATGAAACTCAGAAAATCTCTGAGCGTATGAAAGAATCAGTCGTCATTTCAACAATGAAGCTACTACGACATACTAATCATAATATCCTCAATTTCGTTTACATATTGTGTTCTTTCGAGCGTGCTCCGTGTCTCTGAGTAGCAAACATTAACATAATCGTTAAAATTAAAAGTAACGATTTAGGATGAAGAAGTTCACATCTCTTCATAATTGTTTGTCATATCATGTTAGTATTATTGTCAATAAAATTGTATTTTTTTATTTAATTTGAAATAACTCTTGAATATTTTGAGGTTTAATAACAAAAATAGCAACCCAATTGACCAAATGACGCTCAGGTTTCCACTACGAGACGTATTTCGTCACCCTTTTTCATGCGCTTAGTACACTGCAATCGTTTTCATTTATCATCGATCATGTTACATAGGGTTTTTAATGTTTATATGGTACCCGTCAAATATGGACCACTCCCATAACTTCTAAACGGTTCAGGGTATCGAGTTGCAGTTTTCGCTGAACAATGCAGAATCATAGGACAGGTAACATGCTGGTAGAGGAATTCTCTATAATAGTTTTAGTTTTCGAGAAATTTAATCATCTTTGATTTTTTTAATTGAACTATATATTTTTCATCAGCAATGGATAGATCATGAACATCGGAATAAAATGATGTATCATATGTTAGTATTTTACGAATAATTTGAGTATAAAATTAGATTTTTTGGCATCAGATTTTAAAATAAACGTGCAGCCTTTGCAACAGTCGCTGTTTTGGGAAAGGGGCCTCGCGACGTTGATACTGTTTTGTTAAAAGAGGAGTGTGAGAGGGATAGTCGTGTAGGATGAAGGTGTAATTGCAGCAATTAATGATCTTGACATGAAAAACATATGAACAAACATCAATTATAACGATCTGAATGTGAATTTTTTCCCAGTTGTTCATCTGAGTTGAACTTTTCTTCTTCTGAAATTCTAAATCAACGATAATCGAAAAGAACGAAGTAAAAAAATATTGTAACGATAATAATAATAATAATAATAATAATAATAATAAAATAAAGATAATTTCTATTTAAAAAAATCGAACTCAGTGCAGAAACACGACATTATTTTAATATATGGGAAGCGAATGAATTCTTAAAGATTTTCATTGTAATATCTTGATTAATTCATCAAATAATAGATAGGTAGACATTTTCTCTTATTATTCACGGTAACTCAACTATTTGAACTCGTACTACCAGAAGAACAAAGTAATAAAAAACTTGAAATACTGAGGTTCCATAGTGTGAATCAAACTTTAAGAAAAATGCATATCTGCATTCGCTACTGCTCATCCTGATTAGAGAGTTTCTCATTTCATAACGCCAAGTGCTGCCTCAAACTTGAAAATGCAGAAGACGGAAGTGTACCGTTTTCTTTTCCATTCAAGAACAGTAGTCGTATGGTTGCAAAGTGGACAAGTGATCATTTTAGTTACAAATGACATTTACCAACGAAGAGACGGTGGTTAGCTTCTTGTCCCAGTTTGAAAATGATATTTATTATTATTAACATCATCTTTACGCTACCAACTTTTTATATCGTTCTTTGGAACCATCAATGTTTTGAAATTTTAGTAGAAGGCAAGTAAAATCCAAATAAATAAATGGAAAACATTTCCCATTCTGATTGTTAAAATTGGTATTTCTTAGTGTGATGTCTGTGTCAACCAAAATTGCTGTAGTTATGCCTCTTATCCCCACGCCCCCCTCTCAGTCAAGACGCAACTGTCTAGACGCCGTGATAGCCATCTCCCAAAAGCGGGGTTGCAAGGGCTGCCACGATTACCCGTTTAATTCAAAATCACATATCAGAAATCCAAATTTTATACTCAGTTACTATTAAAATATTAGCATATGATACATCATTTTAATCCTCTTTTCATGATCTATCCATTGCTGGTGATAAAAATATACAGTTCCATTTAAAAAATCGAAGATGATTAAATTTCTTGAAAATTAAAAATATTATAGACAATTTCTCTACGGCTTGTTACTTGCCCATGATTCCGCATTGTTCAGCAAAACCTACATTTCGTTATCCTGAACCGTTTAGAAGTTGTGGGGTGGTCCATAATTGATGGACCCTATTTTGTAATAACATTACAACTGCATTCTGACGGCAGAATTCGGCCTGAAATTTGGTGTTCTTTTGCGTTAACCAACTCTGTGGTGTGTGAAAGTTATTTATTTATATATTTATTTTACTTTCTAAAGTTGGAGTAAAAAGTAATATTTAGAGAGGTATGCATGTAATGTTGCAGTAAATCGAGTCGAGATTTTAATGGAAATACACCTTTGGGGTCTTAAGTTACCAAGAGAGTGTTGTTATTTCAAAACGTCCGTCTCCCTCCATGTGTCCACTGGTCTGTCTGTCTTTTTTCTCTGTGAAAACTAGTGTAAACTATTCGTATAATTTTGTCAAAATAAATTTTCCATTAACGATCTGGGCCGAATCCAGGCCCTGCGATTTTGAAAATAATCTTTAAATTTTGGAGTTAATTTAGTTGAAGCCCTGGAGCATTTCAAACTTTTCTTCAAAACGGCTCCAAAAAATTTTTCGGCCTTCATATGTAACCACAGTCGAACATCCCCAACGTCGGAACTCGAACTCTAGGGCCTCGCGGTCAGTAACGTTACAAGGAAAACTGTAACGATGCCACTGAAACTATCGCAATCCTTTCAACGTGTACTTAAAAACATAGTAACTCTTATTTCCATTACGAAGTTTTAATTTTTTTAAATTGTTTTATAGTATTCGTGCGCATAGTAAATTTAACTTAAAGCTTCCTGCTTGAATCGTGTGTAACAAAACGGACAAATTGTATATTTGAAATAATTATTAAATACAATTAATCAATTATTACAATTAATACAATGAAGATCTATTTTGTGACAAAATGATGTCTTAAAAATGAAAAATGTACCGAAACGAATGTTTGCTGTTCTGGCAGTGTTTCTGTACTATTCGTTACTTCTTGAATGTTGTCGAAGAATAACTGCGTTTGACGAAAGATAATTATACATATTTCTTTCTTAATGCATCTGTCTTCAATATTGTCTTCAAATCATCTCATGCACGTTTTAAAATCCGAGTGTTTTGCAAAGTTTGGGGTTATATGGTGACAATACATACATATGTTTTCAACACCACTAATACACATCTAGAGATTTATTTCAAGAGCAATCGTTTTAAATACTAAATTTTAAAATACTTTTATTTAGAATTTTGTCTGAAAAAAAAGTAGCTTTTGCGATTTTTCGAAAGAATTTCCTGGCATCAAGAACATTGTAATATTCAAAACACTACAGAAATGACCTCCCCACGGGCAACATCGTAGCGTGTTTGGTTGGGTGACTTCTTCTTGTGCTGAAGATCTCGGGTTCATATCCTAGCCTGCGCTACCAATTTTTTATTCTGTACATTAGAGTATGTATCTGACAAATGACTCTGAAATCAATTGTAGACTGGAATTTTATACATCGTTTTGCTTTTCAATAATTATATTTTTTTGTCTCTCAGCCGTGTCTTTGTCGTTTCCTTAACGTTTATTAGAAGAATGACGTGTTAGTAGTGTAAAAGTTGTAACATACTACGTAACCGTTACCAATAAAACAAGAAAAGAAGACCGGTTTTTTATTGTTTGTATTGGTAGTTAGATTAATAGAAAGTGAATAACTGCGTCAACGGTAGGTGTTTTTCAATTAAAATTTTGAGAATTGATATATCAGCTCACTGAAACCCTTACTTTCCGACAGAAAAACTGTAAGCTATTCCAGGTCAGCAGTGTAATTTTTTTATCCCAAACTGGAAAGCGATAACGAGCAAGTAGCAACAGCTCGGATTTGGCAACAGGGCATTGACACAGGGAGGCCTGTGGCCGCTGTAGCCTTAACACGAGATGAATTCCATTGTAGGGAAGAGGGGAGGAAATGTGAGCTTATTGCACTCGTCGATCACAAATCATGTGCGACCGCGCCATGTGACTGCCTGAAATTTGACATTTGCAAACACGTTAGGGACGTATGTTAGCACGGTGTTTAAAAAATCTGTTCCTCAATGTTTCTGTGCGAAATTGGTTGTATTTTGATCTGTACGAGCACAGTTCGTATACGTGTTTTAAATTTAAAATTTCACAAAATATGAATATCGGCATCCATTTTAACATGAATAAAGTAATTTGAAACCAATGAAACTAGAATTATGAAGACAGAATATTTCAAAAGAATTGGGATATCTATGACCAGACTTGTGCATCAATCAAATTTCCAGTAATGAAAATGGGTCGGACATTTAAGCGGTCAATATTCCTATATTTGCCTGCCATGAGTCCCAACTTCAGACGGGGACATAGATGATTGAAATTAAAATACAATAGGATCCCCAATAAATTTGTATTACACTCTTGAAGCCTATAAATATGTAAATGTTTTTATCTTTTTTACTGTTTAAATAGCTTCTTAAATGTCGCAGGATTATTGATAAAAGTGATCAAGTCCAAAAATTGGTTGTATTAGATATAAGGCGTTTAAAGGTTTCTAAACCTTCCAAAAATCAGTTTTCGATTTTCATAATATTTATTGTAATGCTACATCTTCTATATTATTTATATTACCTATATTATCTATATTATGCTACAACTTCTATTTTAACATTAGTTCAATTTTTTGTTATTCAATTGGTCAATTTTCGTACAATTGGGAACTTCGTCCTCTACCAAGAAATCGATCAAATATTTATTACTTTCATATTTTATAATATTTAGATTGAATAATAATTATAAATATGTAGAAATTATAACACACACACACACACACATATGTGTGTGTGTGTTTGTTTGTGTGTGTGTGTGTTTGTGTGTGTGTGTGTGTATTCATAATATTACATGCACTAGATCTTTAGATCTGGCACCAATCTATGTGGGAAATTTGAATCTAATGTCATTTGGGCGTGAGAATATGAGGAAGAATATTCATATGTATTTGAGAAAATAAACTAGTTTAGAGAGCGAAAATTTAAAAAAAAAATCATCCTGTAAAGTGAGCATGGTGATGTGGGATTGTCAGTCAAAGGGACCTAAAATGTTCTTTTTAATTTATTTTAAGTCACATGGACATTTATGGTATTTAGTGACTATAGAGAAAAAACTTGCCTAAAGAAAATAATGCAGAAAGCAGATGTTGAGAAAGTTAAAATGTTCTTGAAGTGAAAAATTATTTGAATTTGTATTAAAAGGGTGACTCCCTGACACCTTTAAAGCTGTTATGTCGCTGGATGTGGTAGCCGATTAAGGAGATATTTCGCTTTTAAATGTGAGGTGAGTGCAATTTTCTCGATAATTCATTAAAAATTAACATCACTAAATATAAAAAAAATAAGAACTGATATTCATGAAATCAGAACATTTTTCCATTGATGAAATATGTAGTTTTCGACGCCTATAATGCTTAAAGTTTAATAACGTATTAAAAGTTATTAGAAGTTCATGTTAACGCGGTTAGCTGGGCCAAATCTTTTGAGATTAGGTGGACTGTGGCTCAGTTAAGTCCTCAAAAACCTTTCTGTATAAAAATCTTAATATTTTTAATTGATAATTCAGGAGAAATATATTAACAGCAAGATCAACAAAAAAGGAACACCCAAGAGCACCGGCTGATATGGTTCAGTGACAACCATCATTGCTACTGCAGCATCTGTGGTAGAGCGACGGTGATGAATATTCAATACTACTTTGTTAAATGGTAATCGAATTCAGCCTGTATTGAGGACTTTTAGTGACCTGCTGTTCGAAATGATTGATCATTATCATTAAAATACTCTAAAAATGTTTTTAAAATGTTTAAAAAAGCAAACAAAAAATGACATAAAAATTGATCAAAAAAAGATCAGATGAACTATTCAATCTGTTGAATACTTACTTATGTAATCATGTCTGCTGCCTTTATTTATTTATTTTTATTTATTTATTTTACGTCAAAAAAACAGTTAAAAACTGCGTATGACGTGCTATGGGGAAAAGTGAATTTGTGCAAAATTTTAAAATTCTGTGATCCCTTTAAGTCATATATTTAAATTTTGAATTCTGAAAGGCAGACAACAAACACAAACCCCCATCTAATAAAATCTATATTCATGGATAAATAACCAAAAAATTTTGAATTTTGAAAGGAGAAAAAACAAAAAAATCCATGTAATAAAATCTATTTTCAAAGATAAATAAGCAATAAATTTTGAATTTAAAGGAGAAAAAACAATCAAAAAAATCCCATGTAATAAAATCATTTTCAAAGATAAATAAGCAATAAATTTTGGGTCTATTATTCTCCGCCGACATGGAAACGATAATTTGAATAATTGTATTTCCCATGAATTCTAGAAGACGTACAGGAAATGAAGTTACATTTATGTCCAGAAGAAAACAAAGGCCATTCAGCATTTGCTCAATGGATCAGGGAAACTGGACGAAAAAACCCGATCGAGATGGGGTCATTGACCGGAAGCTGTAGTACAATAGTTTGTTACAGGTTGTTTATACTCATTTACACAGTTCAAATGGTAAATAAAGCATTATATCATTGTTAAAATTAATGTTACTTTTCTTGTGATGCTCAGTATAGTCTCTAATTGTATAAAACAGTTATGCAACAGAAACGATTTCACTTGGGATTTAAACTTTTCTTTGTAATTTAATCGTTTAATGTCATCTGGCAAAGTGTTGTAAAATAAAAGTGCATGTATTGTATGTGAATTTTTTGTAATGAGCTGTGATCTGTCACCTGATGAATATGATTTCTACGTCGAGTGTTATAGTAATAGATTTCGGCATTTTCTGAAAATATATTCCGCCCTTTAGCAAGTCATTTTTTTCAAAACCACTGATTCGTAAATAAGAAGACACGGTAAATGGTAGAATTCCTAAATTAATGAAGAGAGGCTTACATGAATCACGTGGGTGGGATTTGGTTATTATTCGTACAATTGTTTTTTTAATCTAAAAGTCTGGGAGCTATAAGATGTATTTCCCCCGAATATTATGCCATATCTCAGGCGGGAATGAACATTCGCGAAGGGGATACAAACGAGCAGTATGAAGGGTGACTGAATTTGAAAATTCTGAACGCGTAGCACAATGAACTTAATTTTGTGTTCAGTTCGGGTTTAAAAGGACGTTCCATTTAAGGTTTGACTGAATTGAGAGACCTAAAAAATTTTTTGCCTTAACATCATTCAATGGTACATTGTTCATTGTCAATGGGGACAGAATTTTTATTTGAAATGAAAACGCATTAAAACCGTTTTCTTTTCTTCACTATTAATTTGTTATTTCGGAACCAATTTGAAACATCTGATATTGTACTATTTATGTTTCTTTATTGCAAGGGATGTTCGTATCATCCGCAAAGAGAACGTTCTTCCGTTTTGAATCGTTGAGGGGATATCGTTTACGTAAAGTAGGGAAAAGAATAGGGCCTAAAATCGATCCTTTAGGGAAATCCACTGCAACGGGCGAGCGGAAAGGTGCGTACGTAATTTCATCATTCCAGTAAGGTATTTCCCCTTTCTGAGATCGTTGTTTAAGGGAAAGAACATAAACAATCTAGAGCAATACCACGATTTCATATGAAGGTAATTTTGAAAGTAAAAAGTCATGATCAATGACGTCAAAAGCTTAGAGATCTAAAAATAATCCAATAGGTGCCTCGTTTTTATCCAATGATGAGGCGACATCTTTAAGAAAAGAAAATATAGTTTTTTCCGTTGATTTTTATTTTCAAATCCATGTTGGCAATCTGAAAGGCGTCGTGTTTAGTGAGAAAGGTTTCATTCGTATGTAAAAAGTTCTAATATTTTTGAAAAGACTGATAGAAGAGAAATGGGCGATAATTTTGAAATTCATAGCAAGAAGTTTCGGAAACGAACATTGTGTCGGGAATTCATCTAAACGACGAATATTTATTTTTTAGTTTACCGATTATTTTGAGAATTTCATAGCAAGAAGTTTCGGAAACGAACATTGTGTCTACAATTTTGGGTGAACTGTCTGATTTTGAATTTTGTGCCTGAAGACCCTTAGTGAGATCGGCAGCAATTCTCGAAAAGTATTGGTTAAAGAAAATAGCCACTGTTGCCGGATCGTTCACATTTATATCGTTATATTTTAAAACAACATTCTCTACGGGTTTTCTAGTTGATTTGGTAGTATTTTTTATTATATTCCACATTGCTTTTGTTTTATTAATTGAATTCAAAATATCCTGATCGTTTTTCATGATTTTAGCCTGTCTTATGACTTTTCGTAACAAGGTTTTGTATTTTTTAAAGTAGATAAGGAAATCTTGAGATACGTCATGACGTTTAGAAATGAAAGAAAGTGATTTTATTTATTTGATATTATAACCGTTTCCCATGACTCATGTATCAAGTAATTAATGAATAATTTAATTTTACTTTTAGTAAACAATCTAGTCATACGTGTATTATTTATTGTGTCAGTGATCGCATTTCTTGTAATGGTAAGAATTTGTGCATCGTGTCACTGTATCCTAAATCTTTTGTTTCAACTTCATATCGAGTAGTAGTTTTGTTAATTATAATTTGATCAATTGCCTTCATCGAATGTTGTGTGAGTTTTTCGTTCAAGTGAACTTTACTTGCAAATTTTTGGGTTCAACTGGACCAGGAAATCTCTGTCTTTAGTTTTCGTGAAATCCGCCGCACCCACAACGGTGTTGATAGGCGTCACAGGAACCTTAGATTTCATACGATTGACATTAAAAATTTGTGTACGAAGAAATGGAATAGGTTACTTAGGAATTGTGTGAAGACCATTAGTTGCATCTCGTAAAATTATTTAAAATACTATTAAAAGTATGTTAAAATAGTTGAAATATGCGAAAAATGTTTAAAAAAGGACTAAAAAAGGTATCTAGAGGAGCTACCAAATAGCACAAACTTTCTAGTAGCACATTTTTCTAATTTCCCTTGTGTGGAATGGCTTTAAAAGGTCTTCCTACATTCTCTCGCCAGCTGTCATCTATCGTCACCCAAAACACATTTTTTGACATTTTCTTTTCTTTTCTTTTCTTTTCGGTTTCCAAATAGTAGAACCTATATAGAATATTAACATTCAAGAATATTAAAGAAGAAAACCTTGTTCTAAATAGAAATTTTAATTGAAAAATTTGAAGACGTTTTTAAGAAAATGGCGATTAAGCATTACTGTAAAAGAGGAATTTGAAACTCTTTTTCAGAGGAATCTCTTGAGTTTTCGTAAAACTTCATTCGAAGTCATTGGAAACACTTCCACTTATAAATGCAATAATGTATACAAATCAATGCAATTGTTCATATTAACGGTGTGAGAGGTACATAAAAATTACATCTGTGTATTAAAAACCCGAAAAGTACACAAAATGAATGTAACGTCATAATAAACACTGCAATTAATACTATTTGTTGAAAATATGAAACACAAAATTGGAGCAATTTTTTTAGAAAATGGCGTTTGAGTGTTTCTGAAAATGCGAATTTTGTGCTCATTTCACCAAAAAAACTGTTGAGTTTTCGAGAAATTTTAATTAACATTATTTAGAGCATATGTATACATAAATACAATAATGTGAACATAAATACAAATTGTCTCTAATGGAAATATGAGCTACGTGAGAGACAAGACCGAGAAAACATTTTTTGTCGTTTTTTATTGAAAATATTGTACACCATATTGCGAGGAAACTATTAAAATTTTCAAAACAATGTGCAAGATCTTAATGAAAGGAGTAATTATGGACAACACATTTTATTTGAAGGGAAAATTTGCAATTTTTTCAGTTGTGGGAAGACGCCAGAAAAATTCAAACTTTTGCAATTTTCAAAATTCCTGGTAACCGTGAAAATAGAACCTATGTCACTTTTGTAAGTGTATTTTACTCTCTTATTACAATACATTTCAAGAAAAAAATTTGAGCAAACTTTTTGAGAAAATTTGATTATGTCCGTGGAGCTTGATCTAAAACCCCAAGTTTTAAAGAAAGGTTTTCAAAATTTCAAAGCTTCAACTACAGATAGATAGACAGATAGTTTCTTCCAATAAAAAAATCATACGCATGGTTTAAGCACTAGTAGTGTTACAGACGGACAGACGGCGGGCGTTTCGCTTTCAATTGAGTTTTCGGCATTAAGGATCAACAAAATACGGATTCTGGCTACATCACGTATTAGACGACTTTTTTCTCTTAATTAATCCACTGTGTTTATCCACTTTTTTGTTATCAGTATCCGGAAATGATTTTTTTCTGCCGAAAATCCGCCGTTTTCTCGCGGAGCATTACATAACTTCTCTACATTACGTATATTACTCCGTATATACGTAGGTATGCAAGAAAGTAAAAGTTATATTTCATTTAAATCTGTCTCCTATTTATAATATACTCGTAGAACTGTGTTCAACATGCTCTTAATAATTCACTTCACCACAACAAGCCTCAGCTTAGCCTCAGTTAATCCCATACTGCAGTTAAATGTATCATTTTTCGTCTACGTTTCTGCATCCACGAAATTTGCTAAAACTTGAAAATTAATAATTTTATTACTGTTTCTTATATTAACTTCATATTATTATATAATAGTTTGGCTAACCTAAGATAAATGAAAAAAAGCATATCTGGCCCAGTTAACCAAACTGTCCTGTATATCAATACGAGTGACTGGAGTTATTTTCTGACGTTAACTATCCACTCCACACAATTTTGCATAGTGTAACGATATGGACAATGAACTAAATTACATATTAGAATGTTCTAACCGAAGTGCTAGCAGTACGTTTTTTCGAAATTTTGATTGGTAAAAACTAATAGTAATAGTCTAGTTTTTTGATATTACAATTGTTTGGTGATGGAAACACCAGAAACACGTTCGTAAAAATCTATTAATTTTAACTTACGTTCATTGAGCAAAATAACTTCTTTACCGTGTGAGAAGTTAAAGCCCTGATGAGTCCTAACGAAAACAGTACGTCTTAATCCATTTATCGAGTACTTTATGCTAACAAATGAAGCTGAATAATAATGTTATCTTCTAAAATATTTTGATAGTTCGATAGCAAGAAAGTCATCGAATGATGACATTAAGCGACAGTGTTGCGTAATATTCATTTTTCTAACTTCCCAGGCAATATTCTGCGTCCGTTTATTTTCTGACTCCCAATTTACAATTAGAGAAAGCGCCATCCGTTCTGATAGACTGACACATTTTCTTGAGAAAGTTCAATAAAATATTTCAATAGTCTTTAATTTTTTAAACTTAATTTAATTAATTTAAATTACTTAATTATTTTAAGTTCATTCACAATCAACTTTGTAATTGCAGAATTACATGAATTCAAACGGATAGGTAAGGCTGTGTTAAATCTCAAACTTGGCTGACCTCTTAATTAATAATAATTTACTTTATACGGTCGCCAGCTGTTGAAAACAGCACATTAATTACATAAATTTTCGCTACGTAATAGATAGCGAACTGACCATGCATTTGCCTAAGGAAATAATTATGCAAAGCTAACACAAAAGCTTCTAAGCTATCGAAATTCAAAAGATTGTCGTCACACTTGAACTTTTCAAATGGACGCCCCAGGTTTTAATGAAAAGGTATCACAACTTTATAGGATCTCAAATCAGGAGATATGACAATCAAATAACTTTCAACATAACACATTTATTGCATAAACAATTTTACATAAATTGGTTTTCCTGATGCGCAAGGATTCCAAACAGCTGCCAGGAAAAAACAGAAGCAGATACAATTACAAAACAAAATGAAAAAGGACGAGTCAGGCAAACCTCCACATAATTTCAAAGCGCGTTAAAATGCCTGACTTATACAAATTAATAATTTCAATCAGGCCTCCTCAAAAGAAACTTACTTTAGGGCGGGAAGCTGAAAGTTCAAACATAAACCTTATTACAAAGGTGAACGCTAATAGTGGCGCATCAGCGGCATCGGCTGGCATGCAAGAGTACGTCTTGCATAGTCTGCCTTTGGTGCCCCAGTTTGGGACCCAGGGTGGATGGGGCATTATGCAAACAGATTTGGCACAAAGGCCGTATTTAGGCTGGCACTGTACATAACATTCGTGATAAAGCAGGTGCGTATGGGCCATGGAACAAAACTTTCATAAGTGCATAATACAAAATTCTTAGGCCCGTTCTTACTATGCCTTTCGTAACAATACAACGGAATGCAGCAAGTTTGCGCGTAAGCGGGTAGGCAGTCCCATAGCGCCGCCGCTGTAAACTGAACAAGCTGTGCCTGAACGCGAGCGCCGATCGGCATGTACATACCAAGGTCGGCAAGTGACCCCATCGCTCCGTGCCGGTAACCGCTCATGCTTAATACGCTTCTCTGCCGGCTACGAGACCATGGCTTGTTACAACAAGGCCGCAATTCGAGCTACCGCACAGAGCCAAGCAGGCCGCCTTTCGCCAGTCTCGAGGTGCCGGGTGCGGGCGGAAGTCTTGACTTACTCTCAGCAGGGCAACTTTTATAAATTGCCAAATGCGGCCAGAAGTGCCGTCTTACTCATGGCAGGAACTGCAACATTAACAACATTTCATAAATAATGCGCAACAACGTTAATGAACCTCCACACCATTCGGAGAATGGCGACTGCTCCCCATAGAATATAACATTTGAAGTAAACAAACTGCAAACAACATAGCATTAACATTTCATTAACAACACAAATCATTTCAAAGTTCCATTCCCGAAGTCCATACATTGCCAACCGTTAAATACATTTATGTAATTTCGGTAACATATTGTTTGGTTCAAGGAACCAACAATAAAAAAACAACCATGGCTCAGGCATCACTGAAATGAGAACAATGATTATTAAGTCTTCATAATCTGATCTATTGTAAACTAGCATACTTCAGTAAGAAAGTTAAAACTAACATATCAGAGGTAATTGCTATGTCTATTAAAACGTACTATTTACAAATACTATATACAAATTGATGTTTGACGACTCTGAAGGAATGGGCTCTGCAAAAAGTAAAACTACATCTAGAATGTGTGAAAGAAACAAGAAAGAGCAGGCAGGCTTTGTACAAATTTATCATAACGACTCCTACAGAGGCGGGCTCTACCATGAAAGAAAGGTCAAGTACATCACGAAAAGCAAAATGAAGGCGGGCCTGTTGCTTGGACGCGCATGCTTTATGTAAGGGTTGGCGAAGGGGTAACGGCCGTGAGGAGGTCATGTGGTGAGGGCATGGATCGATGGTGGAGACCTCTTTGCCAAGGAGTACTGTGAGGTAACGCCTGTAGGGTATGTGACCCTCTCAGAGAGCACCTGTGCGATGCCAGCAGAGCCTATTAGAAGTCCACAGAGCACTGAGAAACTACTCCTCAGAATACAGATCGAAAATATTTCAAATTGGCCTAAGTATCAAATCTGAAGCTACAGAGAGTAGATAAGTGTCAAAAGTCCTAATTTAATGTAGATGCCCGGATTTTGATGGAAGAGATCCGGTAGGACAAATGAGTTCTCTTCATAATAAACAAAAACCTGTTTTGAAATGAGAAAAATTATTTGCATAAAACATGATTTTTCCTGTAGATCACCTGAGGCAAAACTTAGCTCTTACTAACAAAATCTCAGGTTTTCAAAACCTTCTCATATTCATGAGATCCACAGTTTAACTATGAAGTATTACCTTTTAAGAGAGAAATTAAAGGTTAAAAAAGTTATTCATATGGTACCATTTAAAACCTAATTACATGAAAAAACCCTTTAAAAATGGATGTTTTTTTTCCAGATGGTCTTCAAGATATTGATGGCTTATGGAGGTTCATCAAAAAATACAGTAAACGTAGGCCAAATTTCCAAATTTTTAAAGGCTGTATTAGTATTTTTTTTTTGGATTAAAAAAAAAAATAGTTCACCGGTGTATAGAAAAAACCGATAATAATATAACCTTTAAACCCCTTTTTTATAATTTTTATTATGAGATTTGTTTGAAAGTAAACGTTTTTTCGAAAACCCAATTTTTTTGGGGAAAGTCCTTGGCCCTTCCCTGTTCTCCAAAAGTCCCGGCGAAAAAACCCTCAAAATGCGTAACGGTTGCTGGAAATCTCAAATTAAACCCGTTAAAGTTTGTTCCAATACTATCAAACATTACGATTTATCAATTTTTTAATGATTATCTAACGCCAGTGAAAAAAATATATTTTCCATTAAAAAACGATAATTTTTTCATAAAATATTTAAATTCTACCGCTCTTTACTTCCCTATGATTCCGCATTGGGGAAAGCAAAGTTATCAACCGTTTGGATTTAGGGGGGCCCATATTTGAGATTTGAAAATTTCTTTTTCCAAAATTTTTTCAATTTTTTTTTTCCAATAAAAAACCCTTTTTCCTTTTATTTTTTTTAATAAAAATAGCATTGATACCTTTTTTTTCACCCACCCCCCGGGAATTTTTCCCGCTCTTTTTTGTTTCCCCGCTGCGCTATTTGGACGGCACCCCGAGGCAAAATGGAAAGAAATGAGAAAACCCGCCTTGATATAGATTCGCGGGATATTATTTGATTGATCTCACAACTAATGTGCACTTTTTAAATTTTTTATTTTAGTCATCAATTTTCCCCTTTAATTCAATTTTTTTCTAAAATTTGGCAACTGTCAGCCACCTTAATCCGGTTTCTTACTCCCCAAATCCCCCGTCAACGCTTAAACCCGCAGTACTTGGAAACCCCAACTCAATTAAGAATATTACATTTTCCCCTTTCAAAAATACATTAACAAATTTTTGAAACGAAAACTATAAAATGCAAAAAAAATGATAGAAAAAAAAGGGGTTAAAACTATAATGATAATATGACGACTTTTTGGTAATCTAAAATTAAAATAACTCATAAGCCCCAAAAGGTTTCCAATTCCCAAAAGTTTTGTCCCCCTGGAAACAAACTTTTTCGGTGCAGGGGGTTTTACAATGCCCACTCCCTATTATTTTCCCCCAAGAATCACGCCCCCACCAAAAAAAGTTCAGATTAACATGCCGGGCGGAATAAATTTTGTTTAGAATTTCGTGTGGTCCCCAACCCCGGGTTTTATAATGTTTGAAAGTGGGGTGTGATACTATGAGTTTTTTGGGGAATTTAAACTTTTTGGGGAACCCATTTTGAACAGAACATTTCAGGTTCCCCAAACGGCGACTCGGCAACGACCTCTGAGGTCATTTCAAAAAAAGCGCGGGGATGTTTGGCCCCTTCCTTCAATGGGAAAAGAAAAAACGTTAATTTAAAGGGAAGTATAGGATTTGGAATATATGCATTAAAAAAATTTTCATCGCAAAAATTTCCTCTCATTAAAATTAACTGGCTCATACTGAATTTCCCCTACCAACAAAAAATTTCACTATATGTCGATTATGTATAAGATCGATTATTACAGAAAAACATCAGATTGATGGTGTACTTCTAAAAATTGTTTGTGAAAAGTATACAAATGATTTAAATAAGAAAGAAATTTTCGTCTTCCTAAAACATGTTTACCCGTTTATGGCATGTCTTATTTCATATTTAAATGTTTTTAGCATTACAATGTAAACAAAACCTTATTCGTTTATTATATTGTTGAAATTTTTTTAAATATTACCAAAAAGTTTCCCCCCAAAGGGGGTAACGAAGCATTCTCCCGGGGGGGGGTGTTATTGGATTGGTGCCCCATTCTACAGATCTGCCTCTCATGCCTTTTAAAGGGGAGGAGGAATGGGGAAAACTTCCAGGATAGGCCATAAATTACTAGAAGAGCCAATGATAAGCTTCTTGCCTTAGAGGAGGATTTCGCCCGGTGTCAAAAATTCATGATTACCTTTAAATTATTAACAAATGGACATCAAAAATTCCTCTATTGATTGAATTTCTTTTTATTCAGGTAAAATGTATGGTTCTATTTCAAAATTACATGTGATTCAATTTTACCAAAATTAAATTTCACAGAAATATCTGCTGCCTAAAACTTGACTCGGGGAAAAAAATGAAAAAGATCTATCATCCACCGCTCTGTCCAAAAAAATTTCAAAATAATTTTTTATAATAATTTCCTGTTAAACATACCAACACTTTGCACCAGTGAATGATGCACCCAAACCCCAAAGAAACTTTTTAAATTTGGGAAACAGTTATCTCAGCGTTTTTAAATTTTCCAAAATTTTTGTCACGACGAATCAAAAATACAAAATACTGTTTCAAAAATATATGAAGAATAGAAATTAAATTTCGAAGTTAAAAAAATCAAAAACATTTTTACCATTTTTGGGCACAAATCGTTAATAAATTTTAAACACGAAAGCAAGACACTGCAAAACTATTTGAATTTTATATTCCCGCCCAAAACCCAAAGAATTGGGGTTGGCAAGGGGGGTTTGGGATCAGACCGAAATCCCCTTTAAAAAATTGCGTATCACGAAAAGAGACGATAGCTGGTTGGATTGGGTTTTTTTCTTTTAAAGAATTAGATGAGAGAATAAAAAAATTGCAAAATTTATAAAATTTTAAACAATTTTCCCAATTTTTGAATTTGTGGGGTTTTTTTGATCCCCCACACCAAAACCCGGATTAACAATTTTGAAAATTAACAATTTTATAAACAATTGCAAATGTGAGCTATTCCTCCCGGGGGAGGCCCCCAAATTTTCCCTTTTGATTTGATGATAGCAAAAAAAATTTAAAAAGAGATGCAAATTTTGCTTAATATCTTTTTTAATTGTTACTTTAATGATAAATATACAGTTGGTTTTTAATTTTACTTTTTTTTATTAAAATTTTTCCCCTAGCAGTCCTAAGATTCCAAAAAGAATTTTTTGCTTTTTTGCAAATGTAAAAACATATGGACAATTAAAAATATGCAATTATAATGTTTTTTTATCCAAAATTTGCAAAACTGGTATTTGATAAAGTTCATAAATTGTTTTTGGACAAAAATATTGAATTTTAAAATGTATAAGAATAATCGTTCTAACTTTAAATTTTATTTTTCTGATATAAATTTAAATTTTTAAAAAAGAATTGGTTAAAGGGGTTGTCTATGTTTCATAAATTTAAATGAATTTACAATGTTCATACGTTTTCTTCCATGTTTTTTTATTTGAAAATATTTCCCACATCTGAACTAGCAGCGCCCCCTTTTTTTATAGTCAATTTTGTTGGGGCCTTTCCCCACGAGATTGGCTACGATTTTGGCCCCGCCTGCGACGTTTGCCCACAAGGGCTGTCCCGTAAAAAAGCGAACTTAGCCGCAGACGGCCGCGATAAATTTTTGTTTCCAGTACTGTACAATTGACAATACCTTAAATATTGACTTTAACTGTAATTTTTACCCAGAAATTTATTTTTATTTAATGTTTTGAGCGTGTTGAAGGAAAGTTCTACATTTATAACAGCAATGTTTCTATGTTTCGAGGATGCCATATTGAGTCCTGACTTGAATTATTTGGATTTGTTTTTGAAATAGTTTAAGCAAATCAATAGTTTTAAATGTCAATATTTAAATGCAGTAAATTTAAATTATCATTAAATCTCCAGAAAATCGTTTGTTATTTCTTCGCCCCTTTGTCCCAGAAGGGGAAACAGTTCTTAAATTTTAAAAGTAAATCCTCTTCTGAACTGCCATCTGATGGCGTCTCATTAAACGAGGCCATCGTGCCCGCGAGGGACGATGTCACCAGCGCGGCGGGCCACGGGGGCCCGGGGGCGCGGGAAGCGAGCCCCGGAGAAACTCAAAGGGACTGGCGGGTCCAAAGGGCAGACCCAAAGAAACGTTCTCTTAACCCATTGCAAGTCGACGCATGCAAGCTAATTTCTGTTTCATTACAATTAGTGTATGCAATTAATTGACTTGTCTTTCCTACTTGTAAGAAACGAACTTCTCTTATTATCCTCCAGCGTTCTTAATATGATAGTGAATACACAAAAATATCCCAAAGAAGAATGGACTTTATTATCTGATAAAGCTACACACAAGGGGAGTCCTGAAATTTGTGGTCGCGACAATTTCAGTAGATCGTAGCCCTTCCGAAAACGGGGGTCCCCGAAGGGTTCAATGGCCAACTCGAGGCGCGGCTCCCCCATCAGTTGAAAAGCCGCAGCGGGGCCCCCCACCCTCCGCCTTCGCACGGTTGGGGGTTTGCTCCACGACGACCTTGGGCTACTAATCAACAGTTCTCGCCTTAAAATATTCAATCCTAATTTTTATTTTAAAGACAGGTTGTTAAAAATGTTAAATATTAAAACGGATGTTTATTTTTTGGGATTAATGTGTTTAAAAACAACCTTTTGGGTTATTTGTTCCATTCTTTTATAAAAAAAGCAGATGTTGATCTAAATAAATTTCAGTCGCCTTCAGTGAGATGACTGCATACGAGAATTGTTCTTTCCGCCCGCAAGTCCCTTGTCAATGAAGATCAACCAACTGTAAACGTCGGACTCTCCGTTTCTGTTTGGAAAATTTTTCCTCAGCGCTGCACCTGCCCCCACACTATTAGATCTTTCCCGAAACATTTTTCATAAAAAAAATGATAGGGGCCCCGGAAACTTTATTATTATGAGAACACACACATATGAACAAACGATAAACAGAATTTTTCGAGGGTTTTTTTAAACAAATTTTCAAACCCCACCACCAACTTTATGTATTTTAATTATAGACATTCCCCAATAAGATTATACCCCCGTTTCAAGGAATATTTAGAAGACATTAAAAGGTGATAAATTTTTAAAAACAAAAATGAATTTTAAAAAATATTGGGTCTTTGGAACAAATCAAATTAAAATAAGATCAAATGCCAAAAGGTAATTTTTAAAATTTTTTCTTTGTTTCCCTTTTTGCAGATAAACAAGAAAGGTATTGGGAAACCCTATCAACAAAACAAACACAATTTACAGTCCGAAATCTGGGGTTTTAAAATATATAGATTTTGGGTTTCGAAAATATGTGAACAAATATATTACTTTTTTCTTTAAAGAGGTAAATATGGTCGGGACTGATATACTTAATTTGCATCCCAAAAACAGAATCTTGGGTTCCTCTCCTTGCCTTGTTTTTGCGTAGAGGGGACCCCCACCCGGAGCGCATATTCAGAGGTCTAGATTCAGAATTTTTAATTTATTTATTAAGTAGCATCATAATTGGATAAACGGGTGTTTAAAAAAAAACGAATTCTATGTAATATAAATCGAATACATTCCCCAAAAAATCTCAATTCACTTGCCCCATCAACTTTCACGCCTTTTTGGCAGGGCGGCTCCACCCTTTTCAGACCCTCCAAAACAATTGCCTGGAGGAGCCCCCAACGATCGCCCCCAGGGAAAGTCTCCAACCAGTCTGTCTGGGGAGGTCACCAACGCAGTCTGCCTCCAGGTAAAGTTCCCAAAGCAGCGTCTCCCGGGGAAAGTCTCCCCGAGCCCCGGGCAGATCTGCCCCCCTGCGGAAGTTTTCGGCGCGGGATTTTAAAACCCCAAACACGCGCGGGCCCCGGGGGTGGGGCCCCCCGCCAATTTTTGGGAAACTTTCCCCCAATTACCCCGGGTCCCAAAAAATACATAACATGAAAAATTTAAAAAACCCCAGTTAAAAAACGAAAAAATTTTTCAAAAAACCCCCGTGAAACCAGACACAAAAATCCCAAAAAGGGGACAAAAAGGGGGCCCTTGGGCAAAACAGGCGGCAGAAGTGTAAAAGAAAAAAGACCGGCACTGCAGGAAAAAACGGAGGAATTAAGATTTGGAATCGAGGAAAACAAACAGTGGCTAGAACTAGTCAGACGGCTGGTGGGAAAATGGCTGAGCCCAAAAGGGGCAGAATTGGGGAAAGAGCGCGATAGGCATCAGAGATGGAATTAACAAACCAATGAATGTGTCGACAAAGCCTTGGCCCGAAAGTTAGCATGGCAGGTTACCAGGGAAATAAAAAGGGGGAGGCACACGCCAGTTTCAGATGACGGTACCCCCGGCCCCCCGGGGGAGCCGACTGTCCAAACCCCTCGGGGTTTTCCAATCCTTCCTTGGTTCCAATCACCCCCCTCCTTCCCACAGGCGTCGCGGGGGGCAGGAGGGGCACCTATAGGGAGGTTTAGACTGGGCGCCCCGGGATTTTTGTGGCATCGGGGAGAGTAGGCGGCAGAAAAAAAGGCACGGGGAGTGGGCGTCAAACCTAAAAAGAGGCAGGGCCGGGCTGGTCAAATTCCCGGGGTTGGGGGCTGGGGGGCCAAAAGGGGAGGGGGAAACCAAAGGGTTGGTGGCGGTGTAAGTCCAAAGGCAGGGGTGAGACAAGTGGGGCAGGGGCCCAGAACAAAAAGAGAGGCATTAGAGAAGGAATGCTTTAAACCCAAGCATTTTCGACGCCTTCCCAAAGTTAGAGGCAGGTTACCAGAACCAATTAGGGTTTGGGCACCCGCCGTTTTAGATGACGGCTGCCGCCCCCTGGGGAGCTGACTCCCTCCACCCATCGGTGTTCGCATCCTTCCGGGGCCCCCCCCCGTTAAAACACCCCCGTCCTTTTTCCCCAGGGCGCCGGGCGGGAGGAGGTGGGACCTTTTGGAGGGGCTGAGGCTGGTCGCCCGCAGGGATTTTTGGGGATCGGGGCCAGGGGAAAAAAGGCCGGGAGAAACTAAAGGGCGGCCGAGGGGGGTTAGTTGGGTGGAACCCCAAGGGCAGGCCGAGACTGGTCGCCCCGCAGGGGTTGGGGGGCATCCCTGAGAGGCGGCAGAAACCAAAGGGGGGGGCCCGGGGAAATATAAAGGCAGGCTGGGGAAATGGGGGAAGGGGAGAAAGAAAAGAGGCAAACCCGGGGAAAAACAACCAAACCCAAACATTTTCCCCCTTCCCCGGGAAATTGATGGGGGACCGAAAACCCAAATTTGGGGTTTGGCAAAAAGCCAGTTTTTGAGAGTATGCCGTCGCCCCCCGGCGAGGGCCCACCTTGTCCACCCATCGGGTTCCAAACCTTCCTGTGGCCCCCCGTTAATCACCCCCCTCCTTCCCACAGGCGCCGCGGGCGGCAGGAGGTGGCCAACCAAAAGGGGAAAAATTTTAAATTTAGACTGGTCGCCCCCCAGGGATTGGTTTGTTGCATCAAAAAAGAACAGGGGGAAAAAAAAGGCACGGGTTTAACGGGCGTTAGGTGGAAAACCTTGGAGGCTGAGACCCCGCCCCGCAGAGATTGGGGTATCAGGGGGGGAGAGGGGGCAGAAACCAAAGGCCCCGGGGGAGCGGGCGAAGGGGTTGGCACCCAGAGGCAGGGTGAGACTGGTCCCCCGCAATTGGTTTGGGGATCGGGGCCAGAAAGCCCAGAAACCAAAGGCATTTGAGCGGGGGTTTGTTGTGTGGCACCTAAAGGGGCTGAGACTGGCCCCCCCGGGGGTTGGGGGGATCAGCCCGGGGGAAAGGGGGAAAAAAAGGCATGCCTTTAGCGGGGGTTAGCGTAAAAAGGCGGGGGGTTTAGATAACGCCCGCAGGGGGTTGGGTTGTCAAAACGGGGGGAAAGGGAGGCCAGAAATAAAGGCCGGGGAAAATCCAAAGGCAGGCTGAGACAAGGGGCAGGGGCGAGAACAGGGGCAAGAGAGGAAACCAGAGGGAATAATCCAATGAATGTGTCGACAAAGCCTTGGGGTGGAATAGATAGGTTACCAGAACCAATTAGGGGGTTTGCGCACCCCGTTTCAGATGAGGATGCCGCCCCCCCCGGGCGAGCTGGGTTGTCCACCCATCGGGTTTTTCGCTAATTTTCCCGTGGCCCCCCCCTTAATCGCCCCGCGTCCTTCCCACAGGGCCGCGGGGGGCAGGGGGGGCCAAAAGGGAGGTTGAGACTGGTCGCCCTGAAGGGATTGGTTTGGGGCATCCCGGGGGAAAAGGGGGCAGTAACCAAAGGCATGCGGCCGAGGGGGTTTCGTAACGGCAGGGCCGGGTGAGACTGGACGCCCCGGGAGGATTGGTTTTGGGGGATCGGGGCCCGAATAGGGGGGGCAGTAAACCAAAGGCATGCCTTTAGCGGGCGTTAGTTGTGTGGCACCTATAAAGGCTTGGGCTGGACGCCCCAGATTTGGGTTTTTGGATCGGGGCCGAAAGGCGGCGTAAAAAAGGCATGGGGGAGCGGGCGTTATTTGGGGGCACCCAGGCTTTAGACTGGGCGCCCTGAAAATTGGGGTCGGCCCCAAAAAAGGCGGCGGAACTAAAAAGGAGCGGCCGAAGGGGGTTAGTTGGTGGGGAAATAGGCATTTAGACTGGTCGCCCGAAGGATTTGGTCAGGCATCGGGGGCCCGAAAAGGGGGAAACCAAAACCGGGTGAGCGGGCGTTTTTTTAAAAAATACAGGCTGGGGACCGGTCGCCCGCAGGGGTTTGGTTTTTGGATCGGGGGCCGAAAGGCGGCAGAACTAAAAGGGACGCGGCTGAGCGGGCGTTAGTTGGGGTTTCATAAGGGGGTGAGACTGTCTTCCCCCCAGGGGTTTTTGTTGGATCGGGGGGCGGGAAAAGGCGGCAGTAACCGGCAGCCTAACCAAAAGGGGTTACAAAAGGGATTTAGACTGGTCGCCCGCAGGGGTTTGGTTTTCACTAGGCCGGGGGGCAAAATAGCGCATTGGGGGGGCAAAAAAAGGCAGGCAGATTCGCCCGAGGGTTTTGGGGGTCAAAAGAATAGGCGGCAGAAAAAAGGAGCTGCTAAGGGGGGTTAGTTTTGTTAATAAGGCGGGGGAGACTTCGCCCCCCGGGGTTGGGGTTTTCGGATCCCAAAAAAAGGCGGCAGTAACTAAAGGCAGCGGCTGAGCGGGGGTTAGTTGTGGCCATATAGGAATTTTAGACCCTGCCCCGCAGGTTTGGTTTTTGGGCCGGGGGCCTGAAAAGGGCGGCAGTAACCAAAAAGGGTCGGGCCCAGGGGGGCGTTGGGTTGTGGGCAAAGGCAGGTTTTAGACTACCCCAGGGGTTGGGGTTTTCGGGATCGGGGCCGAAAGGCGGGTAACCAAAAGGGACGCTGGGGGGGCTTGGGTTACAAATAGGCAGGCTGAGATTTGGGCGCCCCGCAGGGGTTGGGGGATCAGGGGCCCGAATAGGCGGGTAAAACCCGCATCCCGAGCGGGGGTAGTTGTGTTTTACAGGTTGGGGACTGGTCGCCCCAGGACTTTTGGATCGGGGGAAAACCGGCAGAACTGCCCAGCGGCTGAGCGGGCGAAGGTGGGCACATATAGGCAGGGGGACCGGTCGCCCCCCAGGGGTTGGGTTTTGGGGGCATCGGCCGAAAAGGGGGTAACAAAAGGGATGGGGGGACGGGCGTTAAGGGTGGCAACCCAAAAGGCCGAGACTGGGGTCCTGAAGGGAGGTTAGGCACGGGGTGAAAGGCGGAACTAAAAGGGATGCGGCCGAGCGGGGGAAGGGGGGCACCCAAAGGGGCCGAGACTGGTCGCCCCGGGAGGGGGTTTGGTTTTTGGGGATCGGGGCCGAATAGGCGGGGAAAATAAAGGCAAGGGGTTGAGCGGGCGTTAGTTCGTAAACAGGCAGGCCCGAGATTCGCCCCGCAGGGATTTTGGTTTTGGGATCGGGGCCGAATAGGCGGCAGTAACCCGCGTCTGGCGGGGTTAGTTTTGGGCAATAGGCAGGTTTAGATTCGCCCGCAGGATTGGGTTTTCGGCATCAAAAGAATAGGCGGCAGTAATTTAAAAGGGACGGTTTTAGCCCGGGGGTTTTTTGTACAGGCAATTTAGACTGGTCGCCCCGGGGACTGGTTTGGGGATCCCCAAAAAGGCGGCAAAATAAAGGATGCCTGAGCGGGGTTAGTTTTGGGGGGGCACAAAGGGAGGCTTTTAGACTGGTCGCCCGAAGGGGTTTTGGGCATCCCAAAAAAAAGGGGGCTGAAACCAAAAGGGGCGGCTGAGCGGGCGTTAGCCAAAAATTAAAGGGAGGCCGGGGACCCCGCCCCAGGATTTGGGTTTTTTCATCGGGGGCCCAAAAGGCGGCAGTAACCAAAGGCATGCGGCTGAACGGGGGTTAGGGGGTGGCAACCCCCGGCAGGTTTAGACTGGTCACCCCGGGATTGGGCAGGGATCGGGGGGCCGGGGCAGAAACCAAAAGGAGCGGCCGGGGCGGGCGGTTGGTTGGGAAATATAGGGTTTTAGACTGGTCGCCCCAGGGATTGGTTTGGGGATCCCCAAAAAGGCGGGGAAAAAAAAGGAGCGGCCGAGCGGGCTTTGTTTGGGGGGCACCCAAGGGGGTTTTAGACTGGCGCCCCGAAGGGGTTTGGGTTTTTGGGATCCCCAAAAAAGGCGGGGGGTAACCAAAAACATGCGGCTGAGCGGGGGAGTTGTGTGGAAACCAAGGTTTTAGATCATCGCCCCGGGATTTTTTACATCCCAAAAAAAGCCCAGAAACCAAAGGCATGGGGGGAGCGGGGGAGGTTGGGGGAAAACCATAGGCTTTAGATTCGCCCCCCAGGGGTTTTTGCGGCATCCCAAAAAAAGGGGGGCAGTAACTAAAAGGCCAAGCGGGGGAGGTGGGGAAAAATAGGCAGGCTGGGCCGGTCGCCCCCGGGGATTTGGGTTTTTGGCATCGGGGAGAGGGGCAGAAACCAAAACGCGGCCCGAGCGGGCGTTAGTTGTGTGGCACCCAGAGGCAGGTTTTAGACCGGTTTCCCCAGGATTGGGTTTTTGGGCACAAAGAAAGGGCCGGCAGAAAAAAAAGGCATGGTTGAGCGGGGCGGGTTTTGGGCAAACCCCGAGGCATGAGACCTGCCCCGCAGGGATCAAAATTTTTTTTTGCATCGGGGGGCCAACAGGGGGCAAAATAAAAAGGGATTTGAGGGGGTTTGTTTGGGGGCCTAAGGGAGGTTTAGACTGGTCGCCCCGCAGGGGGTTTTTTGAAAAAACCCGAGAGACGGGGGAAACCAAAGGCATGCGGCTGAGCGGGGTTAGTTTTGTGGCCCAGAGGCGGGTTTAGACTGGGGCCCCGGGGAGGGGTTTGGGTTTTTTGCATCCCCAAAAAGGGGCAGTAACCAGCGCTAAGGAAGGGGGGCACAATAGGCATTGGGGATTCGCCCCAGGGGTTTGGTTTTGGAAACGGGGGAAAGGCGGGAAAAACCAAAACTGGGGGGGCCGAGCGGGCTTGAGGGGTGGACATAAGGCAGGCCGAGATAAACGCCCCGCAATTTGGGTTTTTGGATCAAAAGAACAGGCGGCAGAACGGGAAAGCCTGAGCGGGGGGTTAGTTTTGGGCACCTATAGGCAGGTGGCCGGGGCCCCCAATTGGGATTTTTCCAAAACGCCCGAAAGGGGGCAGTAACTAAAACGCGGCTGGGGCGTTAGTTTTGTGGCACCCAAGGGAGGTTTTAGGGTCTTTCCCCGGGAGGGGTTTGGGTTTGGGGTTCCCCCGAAAAGGGGGGCAACCAAAACCGCGGGGGGAGGGCGTTAGTTGTGGGGGGGCACATATAGGATAGACTGGTCGCCCCCCGGATTGGTTTTGGCATCCCTGAAAGGCGGCAGTAACTAAGGGATGCCAAGGGCGTTAATTGTGTTACAAAAATAGACTGGTCGCCCCAGGGAATTTGGGTTTTCGGGACCCAAAAAAAGCGGGGGAACCAAAGGCAAAGCCGAGCGGGGGAGGGGGGCACTTTGGCAGCATTTGGGCTGGTCGCCCCCCAGGGGTTTGGTTTGGGGATCAAATGAAAGGCGGCAGTAATAAAACAAAAAAAGGTGAGCGGGCGTTATTTGTGGTATAGGAGGTAGAATTCGCCCTGAAGGGGTTTTCCAAACAAGGAATAGGGGCCAAACTAAAAAGGGATGGGGCGTGGGGGGGGTACAAAAGGGGCTGGGCTGGGCGTTCCCGGATTGGTTTGGGGATCGGGGCCGGGGAAAGGCGGCAGTAACTTTAAAGGGAAAGCGGTGAACGGGTTAGTTTGGGGGAAAAATTTCAGGTGAGATTCAACCCCCCAGGGGTTTGGTTTGGCATCAAAAGGGGGCGGCAGAAACCAAAGGTCGGTACGGGCTTTGTTGGGGTGGCAAAAAAGGGCGCCGAGACCCGGTTTCCCCCCAGGATTTTTGGGGATCGGGGGCCGAAAGGCGGCAAATAAAAGGGAGGGTTTTAGCGGGTTTTGTTGGGGCACCATGGCAGGGAGACTGGGCGCCCCAAATTGGTTTGGGCATCGGGGCCCAAAAAAGGGGGGCCGTAAAAAGGATTGAGCGGGGGTTTGTTGGGGGACCCCAAAGGGAGGCTGAGACCTTTCCCCCGGGGGGGATTCTTTGGGGGCATCCCAAAAAATAAGGGGAGAAAAAAAAGGGATGCCTTTAGCGGGCGTTGTCAGGTCACCCATAGGCAGGTTTTAGACTGGGCGCCCCCCAGGGGTTTTTCCGGCATCCCAAAAAATAGGGGGGTAACCAAAAGCCGCTAAGCGGGCGTTAGGGGGGCAATAATAAGGGAGGTTTTAGACCCGCCCCCCAGAGGTTTGGTTTTAGGCATCCCGGGGGGAGTAGATCAGAAACCAAAGGCATTCCGAGCGGGCTTTTTGTGGGCACCGAGAGGTTAAAAACCTTTGCCCCCGGGGTTTTCAGCATCCCCAAATAACAGCCCGGGAAACCAAAGGCAGCGGCTGAGCGGGGTTAGTTTTGTGGCAACCCCAGGGGGAGACTGGGCCCCGCAGGGGGTTTTTGTTGCATCCCAAAAAATAGGCGGCAGTTTCAAAGGATGCCCGGCCCGGGGCGTTGTGTGGGGACATATAGGGAATTTTTGACTGGTCGGCCCCCGGGGTTTAATTTCATCCCAAAAAGAGACGGCAGAAACCAAAGGAGCGGCTGAGCGGGGGTTAGGGTAAAAAAGAGCAGGCCCGAACCCGGCGCCCGCAGGATTGGTTGGGTTTCATCGGGGGCCCGAATAGGCGGCAGAAAAAAGGCATGCCGCCAAGCGGGGTTAACAGTGGACAAGGGGAGGCTGAGACCTGGCCCCGGGAGAGATTGGTTTAGGCATCGGGGGCCCGGGGGAGACGGCAGAAACCAAAGGCACGGGTTTAGCGGGCGTTAGTGGGCACCCGAGGCAGGGGAAAACCCGCCCCCCAGGGGTTGGGGTTTTTGGCATCAAACCCGGAAAAGGGGGGAAACCCGCGCCCGGGCTTTTAGCGGGCGTTAGGGTGGCACCTAGAGGCAGGTTTAGACTGGCGCCCCGCAAATTGGGTTTTTTGCATCCCAAAAAAAGCCGGGAAACTAAAGGGAACGGGGTTTAGCGGGCGTTAAACCCGTAAACCAGAGGCAGGCTGAACGGTCGCCCCCCCCGGGGTTGGTTTGTTGCATCGGGGCCCGAAAGGCGGGCAGAACCAAAGGGATGGGTGAGCGGGGGTTAGGTTTTTGGGGGACATATAGGCAGGGCTTGGGGATTCGCCCCGGAGGGTTTTTGGCATCGGGGCCCAAAAAGGCGGGCAGTAACTAAAGGCATGCCTTTAACCCTTATTGTGTGGAAAAGGCACAGACTGGTCACCCGCAGGGGTTTTTGTGGATCGGGGGGGAGTAAGCGGGGAGAAACCAAAGGCTGGGGCTGGTGAAGTCTAAAGGCGGCTGGGGACAAGTGGGGGGAGGACGGAACAAAAGAAGAGTGGACCCGAGGTTTAAAAAGACCAACCCAAAGAATGTGTCGACAAAACCTTCCCAAGTTAGTAGGGACCAAACCCGGGGGGTTGGGACCGCCAGTGTCAGATGATTTGGCCGCCCCGGGGGGCCCACCGGCCCCCCCATCGGTTTCCCCTAAACCTTTTCCCGTGGCCCCCCCCCCAATCGCCCCGCGTCCTTCCCACAGGCGCGCGGGGGGCGGGGGGCAAAATAGGCAGGTTGGACTGGTCGCCCCGAAGGGGCTTTTTTGGCACGGGGGGAATAGGGGGCAAAAAGGGACGCTGCGGGGGTTAGGTGGCAATAGGGGGAGGCCGAGACTGGTCCCTCAGGATTGGTTTGTGGCATCGGGGGCCGAGAGACGGCAGAAAAAAAGGCATGCGGCTGAGCGGGGGGTTAGTTTGTAAAACCGGGGGAGGGTGGGTTCCCCCCCGCAGGGGTTGGTTTAAGGAAAAGGGGGCCCGAAAGCCCGGGGGAAAAATAAAGGCATGCGGGGGGAGCGGGAAAAAGGGGGGCAACCGAGGCAGGCTGAGACGGTCGCCCCCCAGGGGGTTGGTTTGTTGCATCGGGGCCGAAAGGCGGCAAAAAAAGGAGCGGCCGGGGGGGCGTTAGCCGTGGCATTAAAGGATTGGGGACTGGTCGCCCGGGATTGGGTTTGGGGATCAAATAGGGGCAGAATCTAAAAGGGAGCGGGTGAGCGGGGATTGTGGTAATAAGGGGGGTAGATGGTCGCCCCCGGATTGGTTTTGGGGATCGGGGGCCGAGAGGCGGCAGAAACCAAAATGGGGGGCCCGGGGAAGTCTAAAGGGGAGGCTGAGACAAGGGGGGGAGAACAGAGCAAGAGAGGGCATCAGAGAAGGAAAAGAGAACCAAAGAATTTTGTCGACAAAGCCTTCCCGGAAGGTAGGGTTAATGAACCAAAGGGGGGTTTGCAGCACCCGCCAGTTTCAGATGAGGGATGCCGGCCCCCCGGGGAGCCGACTTTTCCCCCATCTGTTCGCTAATCCTTTCCGGGGCCTTCCCCTTAATCGCCCCCGGGCCTTTCCTACAGGGCGTCGCGGGCGGCAGGAGGGGGCACCATAGGCGGTTTTAGACTTTGCCCCCCAGGGGTTGGTTTTGGGTTTTCGGGGGGCCCAAAAAGGGCAGAAACCAAAAGGAGGGCTGAGCGGGGGGTTAGCGGTGGCACCTATAGGGGGAGGCTGAGATTTCCCCCAGGGGTTGGGTTTTTTCATCGGGGGCCCGAATAGGCGGGCAGAAACTAAAGGCATGCGGCTGAGGGGCGACTTTTTGGCACCCATAGGCTGGCTGAAAACTTCCCCCGGGATTGGTTTTGGGGATGGGGGCCCGAATACCCGGGAGAAACCGGAGCGGCTGAGCGGGCGACAGTTAAAATATAGGATTGGGGACCGGCCCCCCCGGAATTGGGGCATCAAATAGAGTAGGGGGAGAAACCAAAAAAAAGGGGGTTTGGGGAAATCTAAAGGCATTTAGAACGGGGAGGGGCGCGAGAACAGAGCAAAAAGAGAATGAGAAGGAAAGAGCCAAAACCAATGAATGGTCGACAAAGCCTTCCAAAATTAGCATGGCAGGTTACCGGGGAAACCAATTTGGGGTTAGGCAGACCCGCCGCCCGATGAGGGATGCCGCCGCCCCCGAGCCGACCCCGGGGCAACCCCCGGGGGGCTAATCCTTTTTGTGGTTTTTCCCAATCGCCTTAAAAAATTTTTTCAAGGGAATTTGTTTGGGTTTAAAATTTTTCATGTAAATTATATTCGAGTTAATGGTTTCATTGAGAATTTTAACGCGTTTTTCTATTGTTGACTGAAGTCCTAACATAAGTATTTTGGGAAATTTACAAAATTTTTGTCATTGAGAGGTTTTATGATGAGAGAAAAAAAAAGTTTCATTTTTAATGGGAAAATTTTAATTTTATTTTTTTTATTAAATTTTTTTTTTACATTTATAAAAAATGTAACTGAAAAAAATTTTAAAAACCCCGGGAAAGAATTTGGGGGGATTTTGGGAAAGAATATCTTCAGTATCACTTGGCGGGAAATCGGAAAAATTGGGTTGGTTAAACGAAAAGATATTTTGGGAATTTTTGTGACAAAAGGATAAAAAGGAATTAATTAAAAAAATTTATAAACCCATGTGGAATTTTAAATCTAGTTATATTTTAAATAGTTTGTTTTGATTATGGGCTTGAAAATTTATAAATGAAAAAAACATGGTTTTTAAAAAAAAGATAAAAAAAAAATAGACCTTTTACATATAGCTGAAAAAAAGAGGTTATTGGGGTTTTTATTTTCAATTTTTAGATATGGTAAAAACAATGTTGAAATTTGGGGATAGCATGAAACGGGGGATGAAACTTTTATTCAAAAAGCCAAGCAAACGAAGAATAGGGGAAAAATGCCATCAGAAAAGATCGGAATGTCGGAGTCAAAAAACGTCGTCACAACAAGGGGGAATATATTACTACACTTGGTTGTGGACCCAAACCGGAAGGACCAAGTCAAGAAAGGAAAGAGACCCGGAGAAATCGAAGTGTTCCCCTATCTCCCACCATCTCCGGAGAAACGTCTCCCAGACCTGCACGTTCCAGTAACAGTTGCACTCGAAAACATCTATGTATAAGTGTGTCAGACTGTTCACCTGCTAATTAATCAAAGTTTAATGGGTTTCATTTTAAAATCTTTCCAAGTTCTACACTGCAAACCTCTTAGGACTCAATTGCTGCGAATCTAGAGACTCCGAGAATTAATTTGAAATAATCTGTTTCGCAACATATTCGGTCATCTCATCATCCCCAAATTTCTGCCCCATAATTCATTGCTGGGAGAACTAGCAATTTTAAACATTGTATCGCATACCTTCAAAAGGCAATTCGGAACCTACTTTGCATAAACGATTCTTTAGGCCCCAATTCTTTCTTCTGTGCTGCCGCCACTATGTGATTATTCCATCCCCATTCATGGAAAAATTTTGCCCCAAGATATGTAAATGTTTTGACAGTCGATCTCTAGGCAGTAAACATTTCTCTTTATTTACTAGATAAATCCATTCTAGTAGAACAACTACTTTAATTTTTGAATATTTACTTTCCCCAATCCCCTGTTTCACTATACGTTTCTAGGAGATTTAAACTTTCTGTAAGCCGTCAATAGTCTCCGAACATAAAACTAAATCGTAAGCATATAGTAGTCCGAGAATGTTCAGGCCTCAATTTCAGCGCAGATGTATCCTTCCTCTTAACCACGTCAATAAATCGTTATAAACAAGATAAACAATAGCGGTGAAGGACAATACTGTCTTACTCACCTGTCGATTTTATTTTTCGCGTTGTATGCATCACCGCACCTGACACACAGAAATTTACGTCTTCGTACATGCTCTGCAACATACTAAACTTTACGTGAGACGCACAAGCTCATTAAGTTTTTGCCAACAAAGCTTCCTATTGATGAAGTCAAAGCCTTTTCGAAATCTACAAAACTGCAATATAAGTGGCCCCGTTTGCGCGCGCAAGCGCCTGTTTTACTAGAATTATCTAACACAAGATATTGTCAGTACAGTCCCAGAGCCTCTCCTTTCGGCCTACTTGCAGTTCTGATATTTTACTGTGCTTTTCCGCCCATTCCTCCAGTCGTCCGTTGAGTATTTTACAAAATGGTTGCTCAGCGTTGGTAAAAGACTAATTCCGCGATAATTTTGTGGGCAATTCGTATCACCTTTATTCTTAAAGACCGGTTGGAGGATCGCTGTACTCCACGTTTCAGGATACGATCCGGAATCAACTATTGCATTAAATAAATTCAGAATACTCTCTGGGTCTATGTGCCACAATTCCGAAATAAATTTTGTCGGAATGCCGTCCGCGCCGCCTGCCTTCTTATTATTCATGGCTAGCATAGCCCTGTTTATTCATTCAGGTGCCAGTTCGTCTAATTCAGGGACATCGGTCGTGATAATATCTATCGCATGTTTTATCTTCGCTATTGCGAGCGCCTTATGAAAAGTACTGTCACGCGTCAGTGAAATTGCGTCACTTGTTTCTTTTATTACGCAGAGATCTTATAACGTCCCAAATTGATTTCTTATGATCGTTTCTTAAAATTACCTCTATTCTTGCTGTCTCATTCTCCTGCAAGTTCTTTGATTTCTTAATTGTGGCCTCATGTGCCTACGTAGTAACAAGTAACTATTTCTTGCTTCCACCGTTCCACTATTTCTGATTTATCCTTAAAAGGCACTATTGCTTTACGCCTGCTCTCCCGACACTCCTCGCTAAACCATCCTTGGGTCAGTACCCTTCCTCCTCTCTCCCACCTTCGCATGCCCTTCCCTGCGCGCTTCGCCTTTCTAAATTCTTTGTTTGCCTCAATACAAACCGTTGTCTTGCTATTGTGAAGTTCGTTGCTCCCGCCCGCTCCACTGCCGGTGGCAGTTCAGTAGCATTTACTGCTAAATGAACGCACACAGGCAAATGGTCGGATTATGCCCGTAATTCGATTCAAAATCCTAATAAATTGTTTATTCTTTCATGAGACAACAGAGCATAATCTATTACACTATCTCCATTTCCCACTAATAAGTTAGTTCCCCTTCAGTATCCTGTCATAGTTGCCATTCGTTCAGATTAAATCTCTCATAATTCTAATAATTCTGACATCATTATTGATGACTGAGTCTTCTTTTTCTAAATTGGCTCTCGCTGCGCCGATCGAACTCAAATACTTCTGCTCATGGCCAATTCGAGCATTCGTGTCACCTAAGACTAGTAAATCAGTATTCGCATACCTTTGCTTCAACGAGTCTAGAAATTATTGATTTCATAAAAGCTTCTGGAGAATAATAACGCGACCCCTGGGTGACGGTATATAAATACAATCGCGATGTCTGTATTTTTGCATTACTAGTCTAATACAAAGAAAATTATCGAATTTGCCTTAGTAATTTCATAAATAGTTGCATTAACCTATCCTGAAATATGCAACACCCCAGGTACCTACCCCTTTCCCTCTACGTTTTTGATTTTGCGCGAAAAACAGCAAACAGACACATTTAACGCTTCACCCTCCTTCCACCAAGTTTCTACGAGACCAGTTATATCAAATGTATTTATGTACCGATGGAAGTCTTGATTTCCGAGCTTAGAGCCTAGACGATGTTCCAGCATCCTGTTCTTAAAGCCTATTCATGCCTGTTGGCGACCTGCTGGGTCCCGACTCACCGCGGAAGCTTCCTGCTGCTGCATGATTTGCGCGTCCATCGCCTCGTACGGGGTCCTCAACCAGGCTGTCTTCTGCCGCGTTTTGCCGGGACTCGCCGAGTGCCGTGAGCTCCGGCAGGAACGCGAACGCGACCGCTGACGCGAACGCGAACGAAGGACCGCCTCCGCCGCGATGCGAGGTCGAGTCGTCGCACCGCCCGGCACTAGGCGCAGGCGCAGGCGCGGCCGCGGCCAAGGCCGAAGGCGCGGGTGGGGGCGGCGCGAAGCACCAACGCCCGGAAGGGGTGTCCGCCCTCCTGGGGTTCTGCCCCCTCGCCGAGTTCACGGGACCCCGTCGCCCCGCCCCCTCCCACGCCCGCGGACGGGCCGCCAGCTCAGCCAACGTAGCTGCGCCCTGCCACGACAAGCTTGTCGAAACAGATCGACGCCTGCCTTCCGCTCGCTCGCCTCCTGCAAATCAGAATTAACGCCTTTTGCGTTTGCCGCACTGCCCAGCTGAAGTCCTCACGAACGCGCCTGCCATTCCGGGAGAGATACTCCCGGGCTGCACACTGTAGCTCACCGCGCCTGAAAGAGGCCGGCGGCCACAATCATACGCGGCTGTCCTTGCGCCGCCTGCCCGGTCGAATACGCGCGCTCGATATCTGGAGCTCAGCCTGCCCCTCAGCTCTCCGCTAAATCCAGAATACATCGCTCCAGGTCGCCCGGGCTCGTTCCGCTGTTCTGGGATGCCAGTAACAATGATATTGTTACGTCACGGCTGGTGCGGTGCGCCTTCGCCACTGGTGAAATCCACCTTGCGAACCAGCCCGCGCTCGATGGCTGTCACGGCGATTGCACTGAAGCCTCTGCCGACGTAACTTCGCCTGCAACATCGATTCTAATGATTCCCTTATGGTTCTATTGATCGTTTCGATGATATCGACGTTAGTAGGGGCTCGGTTCAGGTCCACACGATCGCTAATGGCGCCGCCATCACGCCGCGCCCAGCACGCTCGTAAGGAGCCCCAGCTCCTGCGCTGTCCCCCGGGCACCGCCGCGCAACCGGTAGCCCCTCGCCCAGCGACGACTAGCCGCGCGCGCACTACTCCCGTCGACACCATCCTGCAGCAGGTAGAGGCGGCAGCAAAACACATCGCTAGGCCTCTGCGTCTGGCGAGACGTATTTTGTTGGAAAGCGTTCGCTGGCATACAGTCTATGCCGCGTTGGTAACAATGTGAGTTTTATTTTCCCTTTTATTAATCCACCAGGACTTTTTTCATTTATTGAAGTAATTAAACTAATTTATTTGCTTTATATTAGAAGCAATACACAGATGAATAATTTATCGGAAGAAGCAGTATGTGAATTATTACACGAGGAATCGACAAAAGAAGAAATTTGCCATGCTGCAAAATGATTCTGAAAAGACTTGTGTGTCAAAACATATCGCGGGTAACTGAGTTATAACTCCATCTGCAGCTACTGGGAGAGGTAGCTCAGTGCATCAACTGATGTCACTGCAGCGCCTCTGACCGGGAGGTGTTAGGTTCGAGTCCTGACGGCGGCAGGATTTTCGACACTAGCTTTCCAGCTAGGTCGAATTCAGTCGCTATCTGGAGGACAATTCTAGCGGCTGGCTGCTCTGATCGGTAGCTTTCCGTGGTTTCTCCGATCAACACCAGGCGAATGCCAGAGCAGTACCCTACCAAACGGGCCATGGACCGCGCGCGATCTATCCTTCCTCTTCCTTGTCCTATCCTCTCTCCCTTACATACACACACACACACACTAACATGCACTACACTACCACATATTCCGGGAGACCGGTCGGGAGCTTAGAGCTTGTCCCGGCTGAGGCGGTGCCCCGCTGGTGGAAGAGTCCTGGTTGGGGGAAACCCACTAGCCGACGGTAGATCGGCGCCGGATCTTGCCATCAAGCGGAGGAAGATCACCGCCTTCTCCCGAGAGAAGAAAATGCACTACAGTAACTGGACTAATGACCAAAGCAGTTGACACACCCGGAAACACGAAAAACAAACCAAACCAATCCATCTGCAACTACAGCCCTAGGACTTGTCCAATTGAACATTTTATTGCCCTCAGCTGCGACATCCCAAACTTCGGTTAGCCCTCCCAGGCGCATCTTTGTCTGTAATTTTCTCTCCTATACGTCACATACAATTCTTGACTGTTTAAATACATAAAGAAGGAAAGAAAGAAAGAAAGAAAGAGAAGAAAGAAAGAAAGATCCTCCGTTCTCGTACGTGCGACACAGAATATTTATAATCACTCACACTCCTTTGTATCATCTTTACATCAGATCTGTGCATTATGGATGTTGTACGATGTTCATTGACAACTTTTCAGGACAAAATCTCTATTGTTTAAAAACTAATAGTAATTTTAGCTCTAATGAAATGGTTCACTATACATTTTCCTGTATATAAAATATTTTATCTATTCTGTAGCCCTGGTGAAGGTCTAATATATTGTTACGTTACTCTCAACACCTCATCTGGTGGCCCGACGTTGTGGTGCCACTTGTAACGTATCACTCTCCTGCCTTGCATGGACCACCACACTCACCTAAGTAACCTTATAAATTTTGGAAATGCACACTTCCTTACTACTTATTTTTGCTAAGTTATCATCCACCATTTCTTAGGTACCCGAGCACCACCCTTAATTATGCCCGTCACTTCTAGTGACTTTCAGAGGAACCTCCTATTTTTATTCCTTGAACTTTCTTATATGGGCGTGAGGCTGCGGCTGCCCTATACAGGAACTAAAACAAAGTATGTGGGCACGTGGGCGTAGGTCTGCATCTATCTACTCAAAAATAAGAATACATTCTGTCAATTCGCTGACGAACCTAATGATGTCCGTCATTATTTATTATTTCTAAATCAAATTCTGAATTATTGTTTCGGTTACTTTATACAAGAATAGGGTTGCAGCCCTCTGATGACACATGTAAATTACCCACAAGAGCAAAACACATAAACAATACAATAACATACCATAAATCACCATAACAACAAAACAAAAATACTATTCATTCACACTGACAAATATATATATATATATATATATATATATATATATATATATATATATATATATATACACACAAACTCATTCACATTGAATGCGCATTCTGTCGGCTCAATTTTAAAATTGCTTATTTTACGACAGAACTTGGTCTTCAACAAATGCGTACTTGGCTTTCTTTTCTTTCAAAACACGTGAAACAGATAAATAAATAACATTATCAGTCACTTCCCGCTTTTGCTGTGTTAGCTACTGCGACCACGCGATACACCATTGTTGCCTCGACCATTTCATACCACGCAGTATTCTCCAAATATGCTGCGACTATATCTTTACCGTTGCACTGCCGAAATTCCATCCCGACACAATGGTATCTTCGTCGATGCGCCTAATCGCCATTCAACATCTCACTTTCGTTATAATATCTATAAAACTGTATATCATCGCGTACTTATATTTCTTTAAAACACTCCATTACGCGAAGCATAATATTATACGCATAACCGCTAATATTCTAACACACATTCTCACTACAGATATTTACAATCCGACAACAATATTAGAAGTAAAAATATTAACTGTTCACCCCAGTATTTCATACTAAACAATGTCTTACGCGGAACATTACATGACACGTCTGACCATCAGCGTCTTTTTTCACCATCCCCCTTTCTCATTGTTGTCAAGATCCTTCATCTATTTTCAACGAACATTCACCGATCGCTTGCATGTCTCCCCCAAATCATATCATAACTTTTCATTGAATTAATTCTGTCTTTCTTCATTTCACTTCATTATTCATTCCTCTTATTATTTTTAATCTTTGTGTATTCGTTTTATTGCTTCCCGATGTCTAATAACGCTAAATTAGCTTCATTTGGTCCATGTTGCGTCGTAACGTAACATGACGTCATCGCGATGCGTCATTATTCTTAATATTAATTCTAATTACATTATTTGGATTTTAATTTCTACCCAATCTCGATATTTCTCAAAGCTGTAATTTTCTGCGAAACTTCCTTCGTAATTCTAAAGTTTCGTCGCGGTGATAGCGTCACGCCGTTTTCTTAATATTTGAAAAAAACCTCTTTCATTAAACTTCCCATAGTTACGGTAAATGCCAGTTTTTAAATTTCTTCGCCAAAGTGCACCGTTTAAATTTGCCCATCTTCCGAACCCTAACGCGTTTTACTTGAAACAAAATTTTAACTGGTTCCTAAAATTATGTACTTCCGATTAATACAATATATTCAGTTTTTCATCGTGGATTATTTTAATTTTTAAAATTGTTCATATACCGCCTTCCTCTCTTGTCCTTCTCACCTCTGCTCTTGTTATTCTTTGCTATGTTCTAATTTTATATAATTTGGTGTGGCTATAGACTATAAAATAGAAGACGAAAATCATCCCGTGATTACAGTAACACAGCCATTGGCTGTCTAGGATCCTACCCAGTTGCCTGGTACTTTCATTTTGCGATTCAGTAATGTTATATAAAACCAGATCACACCACAAATGATTCCATACAAATATTAGGGCCACTCCTGACCAAGAGATGGACCAGGGATGGATCAATCTATGGATCAAGGAAAAGTGGACCCAGAAACCTGATCAAGTGGACCAAAAAACTTTGAGTATTTGCTCAAAGCAGAGATGGTCTCCTGCTTTGTTTTTAGACATAAATGTAGCTTTACTACACTACGTTTTGTTGAGCTCTCCTCATGCTAGGAGGAGGTGCGGAAGAGGTGGAAGGACTTGAGTGAGGTTTGGGTTTTTCTATTTTGTTTAGCACTTAAATTAAATTTGTAGTTCGTTGACATGCAAATGCGTTTGCCATTTCTCGGGCAAGCATTTCTAGTTTTCAAATGTTGGCAACCACGATTTGTTATTATTTTCTTCATTACAACTACTTTCTCTAGTAGGTTCCTTGACGAAAATAAGATCAAAATTTGTACAACGTTTGTGTTAGATAACTTTATGTTATATATTTAATACCATTTCACCCACTTGCGTTGTAACTTTTATGAAAAATATAATGAAATGTTGCAGAGTAATGACACATTTGATTAGCCTTTAAAGTTGTTATTAAGACTTACTTGGATACATGTCCGAGTGTTTGAGTTGCTATTTTGTTGGTAGTTTTATAGAACTAAATCCTTAGTTCGTTTACGATGGGCCAAGTTTTCCGTGAGGTCGAGGAGCAGACATTTCCTAATTTCAGAATGTTGGACCTGCCATGCTTTGTTGGTTCTTTTCTCAATTCACCTATGTTCTAAAGTTAAAGGGTGAGGTACGGATATGGGAACTCACAAAGATACACGCAAATCAGAATTTTGTCCTATACGTCACATCATACAGGTTCCAAGACGAAAATAAAATCAACATTCAATCACCGTTTATATTAGTCAACTTTATATTACATATTTATTGCCATTTCACCCACTTTCGTTGTAACTTTCTTGAAAAATATAATGAAATATAGCATAGTAATGACTCATTTGATTAGCCTTTAAAGTTGCTATTAATACTTACTTGGTTATATATGTAAGCGATCTAAAACGCGTCGTGTTTTTGTGGTCACAGGATTCTGGGCCCCCCCACCGCAACGTACACATTCACTAAGAACCTGGCGGGCATGTGGATCACTCTCCGGACCGCCTGCCCGTGGGCATCTTGCGGCCGTCAGTGGGTAGGTGTTGCGCCTGCGGCTTCGGATCTTCCCGAACCACCTGCGCCAACGTGCGCATCAATGGACACTTCTTGAAACAGGTATCAGGCAGTTTGGCGCCAGGCGAAGGTGATGTCCTTGAAGACTCTTTTTGGTCACGTCACTTCCAACGACGATTTGCGGGAACAGAAGAAAGGAACGTCGTTCAGAAGGTTTACTAAATCCTGCATTGCTTTATGCATTACAACAAAGGCAGAATTTCAAGCGTTCAGGGCCGGATTAAGCCTTGCGGGATTCTGCAGAGCAGCCTCCGTTGAGAGAAATAGTAGAAGGAATTTTTAAAATGTTCCTGTTAGTACAAGTTTAGTGTGTAAGAACTTTGAAGTGGACGTGGGGATGCAAGACTGCAGTACATGGGTGACGATTACGACAAAGGAAAATAATGATGAGATTGGGATGCCATTCAGCATGACATCGGCCATGCATGTAGAGATGCATGGAGATGCATGCATGGAGAAAGAATCATTTTGTAAATTGAGGGAAGATCCACGTCATGGAATTGCCACCACTTTGACTTCTACGTCATGGAATATGATATAGTAAAGATTATCAATGGGAATATTGCGTAATATCTTCCTCCTCCTTATTATCTATTACATTTTGCCCCTATTATTTATTGCCTACGTTTGGGCCGCCATTTGGGTAATGAATCTCTCTCTCATCTATTATTTATTTATTCTCAGCTATCTATTTATCTCTTCTCTATCTGCTATCATCTATTTATTTGTTATTGATTTACTCTCTGATATTATTCCACCGTTGGGTCGCCATTTAATATAATGTAACACTCTACCTGCTTTCTCCTGCTGTCTTCCTATCATTCATTAATTTTATCCTCTATTCTCTCTACGTTATCTATGCCCGCGCTTTTATCAAATATATATAATAAATCCCCTTTTTTCTTTTCCCTTTTTTAACTATCTGCTACCGTGGATACGCTGGCAGTCCTATACGGGAATCGCAGTGGAGTAACTGGATTATGCGTGCTAGGTTAAATTACTACCCAGACATCTCGAATTGATCCAAAACGAACCGCATTTCTGGTTCGATCATTTTATTGCGTTAATAACTTTCCTCTATTCTCATTTCTACGGCGATAATTCTTTCTACGTTAACATATAACATCAACACACAGAAACAAAAAACAAGATAATACACAATAACAAAAAAATAATTCATACACTATAACACAAACAATATCAAAATCACATTCACATTCCTCGAATGCGCATTCCCTACTTTCTTTTAACTATTTCTACTTTATTCCTACTAACAAACTTCATCTTCAACAAAAATTGTTTTTAATTATGGAGATAAATTTTATGCAAGCATTTCAAGAAGAATTCCGACACACACACACACATGCATATACGTTTTCACTTCCTTTTTCAGCTCATCTCGTACTGAAGATGTCCGGTGTCCGCTGTTGATGTTCATGATGTTCGGTCGCGTATCATCCTCGCAGTCGCCTCCGAAAACCCTCTTCGTTAACCACTATATTTCACCTAAATGTGAAAGTCCAGCCGCTAGCCCGTCACCGACTAATAAATTCTGTATGTTTGCGGCGTACTGCTCGGCAAAATAAGTAACACGAAGACAGAAAACAATTACTTTTCGCGTATCGTCAACACGTCACTTCTTGAAAAGTTCTATTGCTTACTTTCGTTTATCTTGGAAAATAATCGTCTGAATTATACTGATGTGTATTGATTCAGTTAGGTCCCATAATAAAAATGTTTACCGCGCCAAATTTCCTGCACTAGAATGCAACGTAATTGATTATCCGTAATTATGAAGTTTTACCTAGTAAATAACATGAATTCAAATAGATTTAAATTTTGCTCCTTTTCTAATATTCAAAATATTTATAAACATCTCGACATTACTTCGTTAAATTCTTTTACACTTTCAAAATTAACGCGACACACCGATTCACTGCACGGGGCGTTCATCACCGTGTCCACGACACACATCTGCATTCTTTCTTCATTCTTCCTCAGCATTGTACCACAGATTTTGTCTGAAATAATTGATACACCTTGCTCTGTTGGTTCTCAGAAGATTTCCTTAACTTCGCAACATGGCGTCATTGTTTTATACCTATTGGCTTCATTCTAACTTCCACATATTTTACGATTACTTCGCTTCCGAAAATGCGACAAAGTTGATATTAATTTTGTCGTCTTCCCCGTATTTTATTCTATTCTTTCCCAACGTTTCAACCAAATCGGTCCGTGCGTTTGGTAATTATTCTCGAAAAACCCCTGTTTGTAGTGTTTATTTTCCAACACAACAATAGACATATTCTGTTCATTTATTAAAAATTCCAAATATATTTCAGTTTTATACTTCCGAATGCGTCAACCGAATTGAATGCCGTTTGTTTATTACGTCCTATAATTTCTGCTTTACCAGATAATTATATTCAGTTTTCTAAATCTCATGCTATAATTTCTTATTTTAATTTGGATTTACAAACATGTTTCTATCGGCACCTTGCATCTGGGGTTTTGGTCTCGAAACGTTGGATCATTACAATATAAAGAATGGGAAATGTATATCGGAGCATGACCCTGCGTCGTATAAAACAAATACAAGTGTGAATGAATGCTAATTTGCTACAATGTGTGAATGAGAATTTAACTCGTTTGAAAATTTCTTTTTTCGTTTATTTGTGAGTACAGTGCATATGATTCAGGTTATTTTAATGTGACGGTCTATTAAGATGCGTCTTAATGTTTATATCTTTTTATTAGAAATAGACACTTAAAGGAAGACACATTAGTGAAAATTAATAAATCGCAATTGTTCACATTATCGGAAACGAAGATTAAAATAGATTATGGGGACGGCAACAAATAAAATTATGGCAATTTTTGACGATAAAAACATGTCACCAAGTTGTTCCGTTCAATAGAAAATAGAATTCGTAATGATAAGAAATATTATACATTGTGATCTCAGATGTGTTATAAAAAGGGGACGAACAGAACCGTAGTTATTTGTTAAATAAAAGGAAACCAGTATTTTTAAAATAAACTACGGACAATATCATTGATTGGGAACATTTTGTGGTAATTGTGACAATACCGGGAGGTTTATTGAGTGAATAACATAAATAAAAGTAGAAAACGAAAGAACATCGTAATGAACAAGTGGTCCTTTGTTTTTAAAAACAACGTGGTCAGAAGTTTTAACTTCTTCAGACGGAGTCAAGCTGAGTTATAAAGAGGATCGGTGGTTAAACCGTGGACGATAGAAGTGTGTTGGAATTCGAACGTTAAAATGCAGCGGAAAATGAAGGATGTTCCTGTTTACAATTAGTGAGGATTAGGATATGGATGGTGGAGATCGATAGGTCGCAGAACTACATCAAAGGAAAGTGTAAACAAACATTTATTATTCTATTATTTCCAGATTATAACGAGGCCAAGAATGTAATTTTATTTTCAGGTATTGAGAGAACATGGCTATGCATAAATTTATTTAGGATTAAATGAATTGTTGTTTTAATAAATTGACAAAGTGCACTTACTCAATGATGAAAATTTCGATTGGTGAAAGCGAAGAAAATTAATTGAAAATATTATTGTTAGGATATTGTGAAAAAGGTTTTACATGTATTTTGCCTGTTGTTATTTGTTAAATTAGTACAAGTAGTACAAGTTAGTAGAAGATTCTCGCCAAAATTTCTGAAAAAAAGAAAAAAGAAATTCAGAATAAATTTATTTGATTATAATTAGAAAACTTATGAGTTATTATTACCGACGGTATTGTCTCAGCATAATACGAATAAATTTGAATTCATACCTCTTCCCAAGGCAGTAATATTATTATTCTCGATTCCTTGTATAAGGTCGATTCGCGAACCCACGATTTCGAAGAATATTGTTACAATGGTGGTTCGCAACCCATGGGAAAATAATTACGTACAGGTTTATTTATTTGTGTAATTTCAGGAAGGCATATTTAGAAGGGGTACGGGGATATATATTTATTATAGATAAACAGAAACTATGACATTAATAGTTGACAGAAACGCGATAGTTATACAATGTCATGTATTGAAAGTTGTAATGTTTTGCAGATGAATGATTAGGAAATGCTTAAAATTTCAATGATATTATTTTCGTAGAATTTCACAAGCAAGCTCTTTTCAAAACCTACTTAGAAGACACCAACATCTTGATTTGCCCAGGGGCATGTTTCTATTACATGTTATTATAAAATATTTTTTTGCACCTATTAAACACGCCTTTCTGTATAAAAGAGCATTTGCAACCGAATGGCACAGCTAGACGCATGGCGTGAAAATTTGATACGTTTAAAATAATAATAATAACAACAATAATAATAGTAATAATAATAACTATAATAACAACAACAATAATAATAATAATAATAATAATAATAATAATAATAATAATAATAATAATAATGTATTTGGCGTTATTGGGTCGGCATTTGGACTTCGCCGGCCAGTTATCGAAGTTCTCAAAAAAATTCCTGGTTCTAGTTAAATTCTCATGGTTGGCGGTAAGAGGAACATGAGGCGAACTTGACGCATTCTTTTTACCGTAACTAGCAAGATCCGCCTGTTTGAGCTTTTCTTCGTCACACAGCTGCAGAAACTGGGACAATTTTAAAGAAGAGCTACAATTTAATTTTGCTTCGACTTGGCATCGAACCCGGGATAACAGCACGGGAAACTGTAATATAATAATAATAATAATAACTATAATAATAATAATAATAATAATAATACGTATATATAAACAAACATATAATTAGACTACTGTAGGAAGAAGAAAAAAAGAAGACCGAAAAATACATGGAATCCTGTTAAATAAAATTGGAAATACATTGTAAATCATTGTAACCTGCTTAAATAATACCAATATGCGAGGACGCCTCAACGAGCTTCTTCGGAGGAAGAGGAGGATTAAGGAAGATGATGAAGAGTCATTTCGAACACACAGGCACCTCGAACGACAGCGACTGATCCTGCGGGCGGCTGTGGCAGTGCCTGTCTCAGGTTGAGAGCGGCTGCCATCCTGCAGTGGAAGTAAGTGGAGATGGAAGGGTCAATAAACTTTGAACTTGCTGTTATTGACTCAGATAGGGCTGGGAAGAGGTGGGTCGGCATATCATTATGATTAGAGTGGAGACCAGGACCTTCTATTAGTCAGTGGAGGAGGCTGCTTTCAGCAGTCAGTGAAAATCCCGTAGGGTTTAGTAATGCCGACTGGTGATCGCAGAGACCCTTTCTCGGCCCTGAGAGGGGATATCTCGAGCACATTGTGGGTCGCACTAACGGAAGACAGGAAATAACCCATTGGTTAAATGTGATCTGTGAACTTGGACTTGCTTCCTGCGAAACGTGACTTAAAACCAAAGAGCAAAATGGATAGAACAAGAAATGGAATGAATCTTAACGTGCCTTGTTCTACCAATGTCCCATACCGGCTCAGAAACCGAGCTAATGTCATCTTGTCGACGTCCGGCCATCCCACGGATGTTAGTCCTAGGGACCAATGAAATAGGGAATTATGAAACGGATAGCGTTTAGATCACTCTACGTCAAGGCGTCTTCTAAATCAACGCACACATCTAAAGTTCAATGAAAAATATTCCATGTTGAACAAAAATACCAAAGTCAAAACTATGCATCAAAACTAATGTTAGTTGAGAAGCTAAAAGAAAGAATACAAGCATGGACTCAACGAATAAGACATTTAAAATGTACAGTAGATTTCCGTATACAGATTAGGTTGTTTGAAACAGTCGCGAAGAGTTTCTATCGCAATCTGACTCAAAACCGAATTGCATTATGGGTAACGATTCATATGTCATTTGATTTAGGAACTCGTTATACCACCTTATCCGGGGGTAATCTTGGCGTATGAACTTGGTTAAACTCCCAGATCATTAAAAGAACTGGGAAGTGTAAGACATTGCTTTATTGGGAACAGCTCACATTTTGTGCCAAGTATTGTGGAGACACCGATAGTCCCCAGACCTGCTCCTTAGGAAACTGATTGCAAGCTAAGTAGATTTCATATAGAATCGACTTGTAACTTCTTTAGTCGTGAATTAGAGGAATAATAATAATAATAATAATAATAATAATAATAATATTTAAACAGAAACTTGCAGCTAAATCAAGAAGACTGAGAGAATCACAAAGACTGAGACGATACAAAAGAAGCAACAAAACGTAAACAGCAAATTCAGTGTTTCATCAGAGAATGAAAAGGCTTCTGTCAACAACTCCGTTAAATTACAATATCAACAAGAGAACAACGGTGCACCAGATCAACAAAATTTAGAACAGTACTGGTCAAACATTTGCTCAGAAACTAGTCATCACAGTAGTAGAGGTACACTGGATTAGGACAGGAAATTAGTAATGTTAAAATATAGATCCAATGTTATATCAGAGATCACAGTAAAAGACGTCAACACACAGTTCAAAAACCCACAACTGGAAGCTCCGGGTCAGATCACATTCATAATTTCTGGTACAAGCAGTTGACAACGCTTCACCATAAGTCGACTCAGTGCTTCACACACATACTTGACACTCAATGAATTACAAGTAAAATCAAGATATTATATATATATATATATATATATATATATATATATATATATATATATATATATTAAAATTTGTTGCGTCACTCCTTGACGCAACGCGTCTCTAAACCTTAAGGGACGTTGAGCGCTTTTGCCCTTAGGAGTAATCCTCCGTGTCGGCGTGTTTTATCATGAGTCTAGTCGTCGTCGCAGTCAGTCACCATTTTATCCCTTCGGCCGAGGCTCGGCGCGTTCGATCCCAGGGTTCTGGCCGGTCGCAACCACGAGCGCGAGTCTCAGATGCGCTTAACCTTCGTGACACGGGCGGCGTGGCTTAACGCATTCGGCTGGCCTCGCCGGCGCTATTGAGGACGAGAAATAATGTCAGAACAACAGAAAGGTTGCAGTCGATTACATAAAGGATGTAAGAACAACTTCCCAACAGATATGGTCATTATCCAACAAACACATAAACCATGAGAATTGCCTGGCATACATTGACTACAAGAAAGCGTTTGGTAGCGTTCCTCACAGTTGGCTTATTGAAGTTCTCCGCATATACAAATTAACGAGACCATCGTAACTCAGACATATCATGACTCATTGGAGAACAAATTGTCCTTAAGGCAGCAAGAGTTAACAATCTCAACAAAGAGATCAAATTAAGCGGGAATCTTCCAGCCGAATTCTTTAAGCCCATTGTTGTTCTGTCTGGCTCTAAATCCCTATCGCACAACAACAGTACTCACTATGGCTTCAAATTCGTAAAATGAACTATCCCCACCATATCATCTGATATTAGCTGGATGACATTAAACTTTACAGTTCAGCAGACGAATGGCTTCAATCTCTCATGACATAACACGAACTTTTTCTGAAGACATTCATATGAGTTTTAGTGTGTGACAAATGTAAGACGCTTCACGTAGACAAACTGGAAGTTACAGAAGATAGACAACACCTCAGTGATCAAACGACAATACAGGCGTGGGCGATTAAGAAATATATAATTATTGGATTCATTAAGCAGCAATCACAGACAACAGGTAATCAAAGCAATCTCTATAAGCTATTTAGTCAAGAATCACTGCACTCTGAAAAAGCAAAGTAACAGGTAATAACATGATAAAACAATCCAACACATTTGCAGTACCAGTATATACACGTACTCATTTGGAATTATGCCATTGGGCGACCCTGGACCTCAACGAAGACATCCAGAGACTTACCGCACACATTTGACAAAATTCAGACATCACCATCCAAATGGCGCAATAGAACGGGTAGTGCTCCACGAAGTGAGGAGGCTAATGAATCTAAAAGAACTTGTCCTTTAAACAGTCATTCATTAAGGAACTTTTATTACGAGAAACAGGCAACCTCCAGAACTACACGCTGCAATAGTTTAAGCTTGGACACAAAATAACCCTCTTAACCTTAAAACAAACGGCTAGACATTTCACTTTGGGTTAAGGACAATAACTGCAAAATGAACATGTGGTCAGAAAAAGCTCCATACGGACGCCATGCGATAGTCTCAAGCAACCTCCTTGTCGACTCAAAGCCTCAAACCTTGGCTAAAATACGGTAATCTGTTTGGCGAAATGAAAGGAGTTCATGGTCGCCATACAGGATCAAGTGATCAACACTAAAAGTTAAAGGAAACGCCTCCTCAAACAAGCAATAGATGACAAACGTTGAAAATGCCAAACAACAGCCTAGGGTATATACCACACTAGATCCGGATGCAAATTAATGACTCATTCAGTTTACACCTATATGAACAATGGATTTGCAAATATTATTCACCAGAAACTGGCAGCGAAATCTGAAACCTACAGAAATGACCTGCCCATATTACAATATGTTCCCGATACTGTACTTAATTCAAACTTAAGTTGTACTATGACAGAGAAAATTATTTCGAATGAACTTATTCACCATAACAGACCAGATATAACTTTTTATGAATAAACGGCAAAAGATTGGCCACAGTTGACATAACTTGTTCCACAAACAGCTGTCATACAAACAACGCATGCAGAAAAATAACTAAGTATACAGGACTAGCGGCTAGAAGTGAGCACTGTGGCATCTCAAAAGTTCAACCATTGTCTCTGGTCATTTCGTGCACAGGAGTTATACCAAATAACATCCATAAGAATAGACTTATTCAAATGCAAAATATACCTATAAAATTATGCAAAATCTTAAATACATGCAGAGTTGTTTTCGAAAATTCCTAAATTGCGACGAAACATAAATTGACTTGTGACTTGGTTACAAACCTGACACAAAGTAAAATAAAAACCGAATACCAAAAGGAAAAAACAATGTAAAAATAATAATATGTGTAATAATAATAATAATAATAATAATCAGTTCATTCCCAACTGTTGTAAGTGGCCCCAGAGTGGGCTGATAAACTAGGTAAAACGTGCGTGAAATCGAAGTACACGCAAGTACATAGGAGGTTGGCGCTGAGAATAGTGTCAGCCTAATGCAAGGTCTCTGACAACGCAGTAGGGGTACTGGCTAGTGTACCTCCTGTAGACCTGTTGGCGAGAGAACAGAAAGCCATCTACGACGAAGTGAAACTATCTGACCCCGTTCGTGATGAACCTCTGCGCAGGACGAAAGAGGATATCGACGAGAGTGCTCGGACATCTCTCCTAGCAGGATGGCAAGTGAGGCGAGACAGCGACAACCAAGGAAGGTGGAACTACGTGATGATACTACGTATCAAACCGTGATTCAGCAGAAAGCATGGGAAGGGAAATTACTTCCTTTCCCAAGTGCTTTCAGGACACGCCTGCTTTAAATCTTATCTGTTTAGGTTTAAAAGAACAGTTGACCTCAAATGTAGTTTTATTTGATAAAGACCTGATGCACTACACTTTTATGTGAAGCATGGGATACTCAGAGAAGACAATTTAACGAAGCCATGGACGTGAATATCTCCCCATGAAATATTGTGTAACTTATGCTCAAACCAGATAACGAATGGAGCATGATACATGAGTTCGTTATCTTCATTATAAGTGTGGAAGAAAGTCTCCGTAATTAACTGCGATTGCAGCGCATCTAACCCTATTACAAATAAGCATGGCTATAACAGCAATTGGTTAGTTCCCACAGATCTTTTATCCTGATCTGTTTTTGCTCAGATTTGGTGGTCTATAAATGAAATTGCATTCATTACATTATTATTAGTAGCACATCTGAAGGATGCCTGTCACATTTTTTCAAAATTAGAAGCCACAAATTTATTTCTTTAAAGATCAAATTAGTATTAAAATATACAATGAAGCCGCATCTTCTTCTATTTCTTAAGTTGAACACCATTTTTTAATTATCAATCTTAAATAAATGGATCTCATTATCTTGAATATTGACCTCAATTAAGCATAAAATATCGATTTTGCTTTCATTTAGTATTATCTGCAACTGTTAAAAGTCTTTACGTAGGGATTTAATATTTAAGTGGAAATTATTTAACCCGTATTTATTATCAAAGCAATTCTCATTTCGAAATTTTTCCAAATCATTTAAATCTTTTAAACTTAGCACTTTGTAAATTTAACTTTAGTATTAATTAATATTTGAATGTACCAGTTTATAAACTTACGTACCTTTCTAGTAGTCATTTTATAGTAACCTCTCTCGATCTCTTATAGACCTCATGTTATGAACACTATCGTCATGTTTTCTTATAGAATTCTACCACTTTTTAACCCACACGAATTTAGGCGAGCTGTTTTCCTTTAACTCCTGGTCTCGGTGAGTAATTAATGGGATCGATTTTATTTTTGTTATTATTAATTAAAATAATAATAACAACAACAATAATAATAATAATAATAATAATAACAACAACAACAATAATAATAATAATAATAATAATAATAATAATAATAATAATAATAATAATAATGCACTCTGTGTGGTGTCGGGATTTTAGTAGAACAGCACCATGAGATCTCCCCTATCGTAAAAGGCGATTAATCGGAGGAGCTGACCGCTCTCCCTACATCTATATGTTATGCTTCTTTTCATGCAATTATTCCCTTCCTCACAGACGTGCCGCGGCGGGAGCAAAAGGGGGATACAGAAGCTTGGAAGTTCCCGTTAACCATCCTAGAGAGTTTCCCTTTTTGTCCTTCCTTTTCCCCTTCCATCCCAACCTGGGCGTAGGTATGAGGCAACCCATAGATATATGGAGCCACAAGGAGGGGAGTCGTAAGGCCTCGGGACAAAAGCCGCTGCCCAGGGAGCGCCAGGGACCGTCTGGAGCCGGACTGGACAGATCAGCATGGGACATGCGACAGGGTGTTCAGAGGCGGGCCCCTGTCAACAAATATGTGTGGCCCCAATATGACTGCATTGTAACTGCTTGAGAACCAGGTCAACGTGGACGAAAACACGTGGCACGTAGTTCTTATGCCACTTCGTCGCCTGACATCTGCCGAGATACACGCGAGACGGCTGCGAGATCGCCAAAATGCGTTGGGTGAAGCAGAATGGGCATGACGGTAGTTTTACTATGGCATTAGATGATCGCTCCTGCCATTGCGCGTTAACAGATGTTTAGTGCGAATTGCCAAACGTTTACCGGTGTCAATGTTAGCGGACCAGCAATACCCCGCCAGTTTGCCAAGCTGTTGGGGTGAATCAGCAGCAGGATGGGCAGAACAGTTTGATCAGCGAATGACAATCAGGCCATCTGAGCGCTAGCGATTACCCGAGCCGCCATCAGGTGCGATGAGTGGGCAATGTAGGCGAAGCGAGTGCTAAAATTTGGGCCATCAAATGCTCCAGTGCAGCAGTTGGTCATCTTAGTGTTTATAGGCCAAATTACTAATAACGGATAACTGCATTTTGGAACAACACCTGAGCCAATGATTGGAATTAGATTGGTTTGGTTCGTTTTTCATGTTTGGGCACGTCAATTGCTTTGGTCGTTAGTCCGTTAATTGTGAGTGCATGTTTCTTCTCCGGGTGACGGTGATCTCCCCGCTGGATAGGATCCGGCGCCGGCTGCGTCGGCTAGTGGGGTTTTCTCCCCTAACGCTACAACTCTCCCGCCAGCGGGGCACCGCCCCAGCCGGGACAAGTTCTAAGCTCCCGACCGGGCTCCCGGAATATGTAGTAGTGTTGTGCATGTTAATGTGTGTATAAGTGGAGAGGATAGGACAAGGAATGGGAAGGACAGATCGCGCACGGTTCGTGGCCCGTTTGGTAGGGTATTGCTCCGGAATTCGCCTGGTGTTGATCGGAGAAACCACGGAAAACTGCCGCTCAGAGCAAACGGCCGCTAGAATTCTCCTCCAAAAAGCGACTGAATTCGACCTAGCTGAAAAGTTAGTGTTGAAAATCTTGCCGCCGTCAGGACTCGAATCTAGGACCTCACGGTCAGAGGCGCTGCAGTGACATCAGTTGATGCAGTGAGCTACCGCTCCCGGAAATACACCTAGCACTATATTGTGCAGCATTACCGGTAACCAAACTTAATGGCCAAAAGGTATATGCACCAGGGAGGCAAGTTCAACGAGGTGTTGAAGAAAAGAAACCAGCCTGGAAGTGTTGATCATTTTCGAGCAAGAGCAGATTTGATTAATGCAGATTCCTGAAGAACAACCGCTCCCGAAAATATTAAGAAGATACTTTGTGATATGTGTGCACAGTCAAAATTAATCTATAAGATATTAATTTGTCGTAAAGACTTCTAGAACTGAAGAATGTGTACCAACATAAAGAGAGAAATGAAAGGAGCACGATTTGACACTACTTTCCCCTCGCCAGTATGCCTGGCAGGTGAGAGTATTAAAATTTGGGAATACAATTAATTGCTCCAATCTTAAGATTTTGGAGCTTGGGAGGGCTTTTATCTTAAAGTACTACTAAAATTATCTTAAACCTTAAAACTATACATTGGCACTTTGGTGACTGTTTTTTTACCTAAATAAATGCTTAGGTTATATGATTTCAAGATTAATAAAATTCTTCTTCTTTTTTTCTAATTTTATTCATTCACTCACTCAGTCATACTTATACTATATTTACAAACACATTCCCTCACACATTCATACCACACTCCACTCCACTAACACTAACACTGCACATTGTACCTGCACTTTACTCGCCACGACTCGAAATCCTCAAGCGTCGTGGCGCCGCGACCACTCTCGGAACCGGGCGGTCCAGGCCCAGCAGGGCGCGTTCCGCGCCTCCCACGCAGATTCCGGCATCTGGGAGCGGCGACCTCCTCCCACGCACTATCTGCTCCCCGCGTCTCACAGTTCAGAGAACTTGTGGGGGGGGGGGGAAGTGCGCGGAAGGAGTAAAGGCGACATGCTTTGGGCCTTTTCTTCTGTGGAAGGCCCTGTGCAAGCCGCAAGGCGCTCTCAAGCGCCGTCTCCGCCCGCCGTTGTAGCTCCGCCGGGAACTGATGTCGCACGCCCAGAACTCCGAACACGTCAGCGTTTCGGGGAGTGCGGTCATAAGATAAGTTTGGAAGATGCGGGCGCGCCGCTCTGTTTTCTGCGACCCGAATGGGACGCAGAGTGGAAGAGCGCGAAAACCTCGCGCGCGTCCGCTCACAAGGGCGCACGCACGCGGTGGGAATAAGCGCCGCTTTAGAGGAAGAAGATCGGGTGAACGGAAGGGTTTCCAGAAGAGTTCTAGTACGATTTTCGTCGCGAGATATCAAGGCGTGCGCGCGTGCCAACGAAGTCCGCTGTCAATCGCACGCCCAGGATCTCGCTTCGCTCTGCCACGATAAATGCGCGCCAGCCAACCTCACCCGTTTCATCAGGGTCGGCTCTCTTGCGTGTGAAGGTGACGGCGACGCATTTATCCAAGTTGAACGATTCGGTTCCGGCGCTTAGCCATTCAGGGAAGGCGGCGAGACATACACTTAAGTATTTGCGATGACTGCCTGACGTTGGCCGATTTTGCATAATATGCAAAATCATCCGCAAACATCAGGAGCCCGCAGCGTTGAATACCAGTTTTTGTTTCAGCAGGAAGCGGCGCATCATTTACGTATAAGCCGAACAGAGTAGGAGAGAGAACGCTCCCTGAGGCACGCCCGCCTCGGCTCGTCCGAGGGACGAATATACATTATTGACGCGCACTTTAAACTGCCTGTCACAGAGAAAACTCGCGATCAGTCTGACATAACAATCGCTCATCCCCGACTCCGCGAGGCGCAGAGTAAACCACGTGCCACAGAATCGAAGGCCGATCGCATGTCGAGAAAACCGCTGGCAAGTTCTGCCGTCTCTCGAGGCAGGCCGATCCCCGTGCAAAGCCGCGTGACTGCTGCAGGGAGCTGTGACCAGCTCTGAAACCAAATTGTTCATCTCTTTAAAGAGTTGAAACGGCATGTTTCCTGTTACGACGCTCCAGTCAATCACTCAAACGTCTTCCCTAGGACAGAGAGTACACTGAGATTGGTCTATGGCTGCTTGGAATTGATTTATTTTTGCCAGGTTTTGAGCAGTGCGATGGCCTCAATCCTCCACGCTTTCGGAAAACTAACCGTACGTCAGGCACGCAGCTAGCCACCAGTACATCCATCTGGCCCGGCTGACTTAGGTGGATTGATGCGCCTGAGCGCGCTCTCAGTTCCTCTTCCTCACACAGCGGGCCAGAGGAGAGGGAACAGCGGATAATAATTATTTACCTGACCGCCGACACCATTGGCTGACCACCTGCGCATGATTTAAAAGGTATAATGCGCTATATAACCAGAAAACACACGAGAATATCGATTCCAATAAAAACAGAAAAATGTTCTTCAAACAACTGGAGTCGGGGAGTCAGACAGATTCATCTCTAAATCTGGAGTCCGGTGAGTTTGAAGATTATTGGAGATCAATTTGGTCGAAAAGTGAACATTTTAACCAGAACGCAGACTGGATCCGGGATATCGAAGAGCAAAGTGCTTCTATATCACCTATGTTGGTCATCGGTTTCACGACCGAAGACATATATAGAAATATTAACAAGACCAATAACTGGAAGTCACCAGGACCAGATGGACTTCAGAATTTTTTTATTTCACAACAATCCATGAATCATTGACCGTCTGCTTTACAGAAGCATTAAATGACTCGAGTAAGATCCCACTTCACCTTACTGAAGGAAATACCTTATTGCTTCACAAGAAAGATGATGTCTCACAACCACAAAACTATAGACCAGTAACGTGTTTGTCTACTATTTACAAATTATTTACATCCTTGATCAATGACCAGTATTTGGCAGCAGAAATCCAACATGTTTGACAACTGAGTAAGGTTGAAATAAGTGGCAGGTGACATCTCCAGCCACAGGAGTGGTGACGGGTCGATTTGCTTCAGGTCTTACAAAACTAGGATTATCAAAAGGAATCTGCATAACCATTAAAAAAGCTTTAAGCCTACAGACTTACCACATCGTGCAAAACTTCTTAAATTGAACGACGAACAAAGATGAATTTCTTCTCCGTCTTTCCTCAAATCTGTCATAACCAGTTGCATTTGCCAGAGCCTAAGATGTATGAATAGATGAATGGTTCTCAACGCTTACTGAAAAACAAAAAAATGAATTAATAATAATAATATATTCGAAAATTAGGGCATTGAAGGGGTCTCAAACGAGAAAAGCTAGGCATTTCGAGAAGTTTTCGTGTACGTAGATGTTTTCTCATGTACCAAGAAATATTCGTAGATTAGAGAAATGTATGTAAATGCTTCTGCTCAAAATGCCTTTCTACACATAAAAAATTCGTTTCTGGCTATTGAGCGTTATTCCATACTAAATCAACTTTTGATTGTGTGGAAATTTTACCTCACAATTCAGATTCAGGTGAATTTGACACACACAGGAAGTATAAATAAAGAAAAGAATAAAAATTTGGAGTAAAATATTTCTGCATGTTTGTGAAATGCAGCTACCAGTAAATTGTTATCCTCTCTCATTCTCCCTCCTGTTGCTAAATTGATGTGAAATCTTTCCAATTAAGATAGCTGAACAGGTGTCATTTTGCAGTTTTCTTAATGGCCTTTTATATAATATAAATAATTCTACAGGGGTTGGATTAAAAGAGTTCTTGATTTCGAATTTGTTAAAATGCACAGCTTCAAAAAAATTGCAAAAATTATGTTTTAGTAATATATTCTTATTATTAACAGGCTATGTTATGTTTTTGTTAATTATTATTTTAAAATAACTTTACAGTAGAAGGTCTGCGAAACCATTGAAATGAAAAAGAATTTTTTTTTTTGAGATCATGAAAGCAGCAGGAGTATTTTCCATGTTTGGTTTGTACAGAATCAGCATGTTCTAACTTGAAAGAATGAGTCGTTTGTACTTGCCAGTGGCAGGCTAACACGTTGCTTCTAGCACCCAGCTTGACATATTTGTATCAGACCTCAAGTCTTTCCTGGATTTCTATTGTAAGGATTTTAAAATCTCTCGTGTTTATTAACAAATTGTGCCCCACGTTTAGCACGTCAAATCGGTATCGAATTTAAAATCTCGATATTTAACGTTACCATTTGTCCGACATTCTGTAAACCAATCTGAAATGTGTTACAGTTTCTGAACAAATACAGTAAATGCTTAAACTAATGATTTTGGTTGTTATTAATGCCCGACTCCCAAGTTATTTTCAAATCATATTACTTACGCAGGCCAGCGCAGTAAATAAATACTGAGAATTTGTGCTTAAGAAGAACGCAAGATGGCTGATCAGAAAAATCAGCCTACATATTTCAAAATCCGCAATTATATTATTTATTGCTGCGATTTTTATGCTTTAACATTGCTTTCTTCGGCACTTGTGACATCAAACTGAATATGGATTTTGTCAGTTAAAGGCCTTTATTTTAATAAAACATTGTCTAATAATTTCCTTGCAAAGAATGATTTGGCTGTCTTGCAAGATGCTTTTCGTGGCGCTGACAGTTTGTGAAATCGATGTCCACCGACGTTGTGCCTACGGTGCCGAAGTGAAGAATCTTCCACGAAGAATCTCGTCGGCCATCAGTAATCTTCTGGTCTTCTTTCTTGACGTTGAAATTATGTTCAAGTTAATTTCCTAAATCTAAAATTAAACAAGTTACTCTGTTTTCATAAAATAGTTACTTGCGAATGCCTCAGGAGGACTACTCGAGACTCCCTACACAAGACTGCTTCCGTTTACAACTAGAAGTTCTGTCTACTGAACTATTTGTTTTACATGGAGCTGGCGACGGCGATAATACATTCTCAAATATTCGCTGACAACGATCAGAAACCTCCATGTGCATTTCGACATGTAGGCCGCCAGATATCATAGAGGGCGCACTCCGCTGAAGGAGATATCTGAAGGCGGAGATCCCCTACAAGCAGACTCATGGGTCGGCGGTTCTTGCAATGCTTCAACAGGAGGAACACCTGCCTCTTCCGAGAGAGAGAAGAAGCACTACTCTAACAGGTTAAATGTCGACCACAGCTGCCGTGCTCAAACGTAATTATTAAGAGGCCCTGAATCTTCCTTATTGTCTTGTTCTTGTTGCAGTGATGGCTACCGCCATTGACCCGTTTCCCGGTTGGATCGACAACATCTACGGCCCCATGGGTATAATGGTGGGCGTCGCGAAGGGCGTAGCGCACTTCGTCTACAGCGACCCCGACTGCTACAGCGACCACATTCCCTGCGACATCGTCGTCAAGGGGCTTATCGTGTGCAGCTGCGAGATCGCCAGGAAGGGGTGAGATTCCTTAGAATATCCAAGGTGTTACTTCATCGCATACTCCGTAGCTTACTAACAAAGCATTGAAGACGCTGTTACAAAAAGGGCAATTTTCTAGAAACTCTTATTGGACCCTCTTATTGAAAAAGCTAAAAAAATCCAGTTCCTTTTCTTATATAAATAACCTGCTAAAGTACCCGGGGTTGCTCGGGCATTTATTACTGTAAATTATTATACAAGAAGAGGAATTTAATCTTTTCGTGCCCTGCGGCGGGACCTACCTCTATCTCTTCCATTTTATCCCTTCTCCGCCCTACTTCCTGCCATGCTCTGTACGGCCACGCCACGATAGCTGCCTTCTCTTGACCCCCATTTGGAAACTTCCGGATTACCTCGTTCACTTTTCCCCAAATAAGTACATTTTTCTTATTTGAAGTTTCAGCTTCTAAACATTCACTTTATAACTAAAAACAATAAATAAATCTAAACTACAAAATAAAATACTTGTAGACTTACATGTACAATTTTGTAGAGTTTATATAATATTCTAACACTATCAATAAATTGTCAACGTTCTTTAAAACTTATCCTATTTTATATTTTTCTTCTATTGGTATAAGAAGTTTTGAAATTGATCCTGTCAACTCGTGACCTTAGAGGACTTACTGTTTTCAGCTCTGTATAATATGCGGAAGTTCAGTACAGGTACAGTATTAAGTAGATCCGGAGTAATAGTAGTTATAGACGTCATAACCTAATTGATCATAATCATAAAATAAATGAAAATACTTATCTATTCTAAATATAATTACCAGTTTTTTAATTCTGAAGACAGAATATATATATATATATATATATATATATATATATATATATATATACCATATATATATAACCTATATATATATATATTGTGACGTACCAGGTAGACCAGCTTGTTCTCAGTAAATTTATTTATGAGGACAGGTGTTCTTTCTCGTGAATGGGCTCAGGGTTATTAATCAAACACCACTGTTCCGTGAACAAAATAAACTGAGCTATTTATTATTCTATACAAATCACTAATGATACAATATCTATGAGTGGTCTTTACCTTTTCTTTCATATAACCCAGAATCACTGTTAGTCTCTCGATCTTGTCAGTCAGAAGAAATATTTACCGTTTAAACTGGCTTCCTCTACGAGCGTCGGCCTTCGGGGACTCTCGGTTGCCTCGCACTGGCGTAATCTTCCTGATCTGTGTTTACTCCAGATAGCAGCTATCACTTTGGCAATATGTCGATCGACTGTTGATGGATTTATCAAGCACAAATTGTCCGTCAATTAAATGCTACTGCACTCGTTCGTTCGCGATACTATTTTGCTTTTCGCTCGCGAACGCCTCGATACATCCTTCTCGCCGGCGACCAGCCAGACGCGACTCCTCTTGGCGTCGTTCCACGCTCCGGGCAACCGACCACCCTTCGCCGCTCCTTAACCGTTTTTTCATGGCTGCGAGCGCCCTCTTCTGCCTGGCTTCGTTCGCGTGTTCTTGCTTGATGTCTCGCCGTTTCTTTGGGTGGAAACGCGGTGCGTTTCAATATATATATATATATATATATATATATATATATATATATATATATATATATATATATATATTATAACACATACCTACCTTCCAGCCAGTGGTGATGAGCGTGAAACTATGAATGCTCGTAGAAGCGAGCTTTGAATTCTGGAAGAAGGATCTTTCAGGTATGAGAGAAGGTCAACAGACCACCTTGACACAATAATTATATAAAATTCTGGTAAAATGAACACTATTGGCACAGTACAGTTAAATGAACACAGTGGCACAAATATACAATAAGTATGGACTTTGTAGATGGTCACTGCAAGAAAACAGAAACAAAAAGAACCAGAAATAACACAACCATAAGAGAATCAGCCTTAGGCGTCACCTTGACTGCTGATTACTTCAATACTATTTACAATACTTTGCTTTGACCTCCTTCTGAATTATTTCGTGGCCTCATTTAACTGTGGTAAATCTAAGTTTTCTCCGTGCAGCCCTTTAAGTGATTCTCTATAATTATTCTATTATAGACTTCACAGAAGGTCAGCCCAGGCTGCGCATTTATTACAATGCTGTTAACTCTAACTACAAGAATAAACATGACTACATTCCTGACTCAATGCATACAAAATTCATATTAGCACGAATTTGTTGCGACATCATACAATGGATTGACCACTGTGTGATTACTTGCCATTATGGTCATTATCATTGCTTTGAAAAAAGAATGTTATTAGAATCTTTGGCATTCATTCTGATTACTAGTTGTGCGAAGTTAAATCAAACCTTAATAACACGGTTCGAAATCATTTACAATAACTCTTAACTTAACATTCTTTGGATTATGCACCTGGTGTTTAACTGCTACACAGTTCCCAACAAATTGTCGCATAGGATTGCCAGTTCTTTACCTCGACATTTCCTTCCCGCTCGCCGTCAGTTAACCTTGGGGTGTTCGGTCGCTCGCAGTCACTCGCCCGTCCGCCATTTGCGTTCGATGTCGCAGTTACACCATGCTCGCTCGATCTCCAGGATGGGCGCCACACGTCAAATTCCAAACATTTCTCTCGTCCTCGAGCTCGTACCATCGACGGATTGGTCCAAGTCCTTCTCGCCTACGCTCAGTGTTGGAGCCGTCCTTCTGCCGCGTACCCGTTGCTCGCGCTTCCAGTTTAAATAACTAACGTGTTGAATTATTTCACTTCTAGCACTCGACCCATTATCTCGCACAGGCGTGCGTGGTCGCAGCGTACAAATTAAATACTAGATTTTGTTCAGAGTCCTTCGCGGGCCACTTCGATGATGAAACTATTTCAAGTTCGAGCAGTCACCACGCTTGCTTACTCGCGTAATGTTAGTGCAAATGCTGTACATGCGCTGCTTCTGAATTCTATCACTTATTACCGCGTTTCTTAAATCAAAAAACTGCCAAGCAAATCAAGAATTATACTCCTGCACTAACCAATTACTATCGCTGAAATTTATTTGAGTCGCCGTCGCTGTCAGAAGTCGTAAGAGGCTCTACCGAAGAGCGTCACGGTATTTATGCAACTCCGCCTGGGAAGATTTCTGGAGATTTTTCTCCTCTTTTGCGCCCTCGAGAAGTATTGTCACTTCTTTGGACATCCAGGTGCGAAAACCTGCGGGTGGATGTGGCAGCTCCTCCTCCAGCCCTCCTCCTCCGCCGATGCTATATATATATATATATATATATATATATATATATATATATATATATATATTTGCATGCTTAATGTCCTATGTGCTAGCAATGTAGTATAAAACATTTGTTCAGGTAAATCAATTCATCATACGACTGATACATTAAAATACTAATGATCCACCAACATGACATTATGTGTAAATAATAAATTAACAATGCACTGAGCCACATAACAAAACAATATCATTATTTTATCTCAAGTGATAAAGATTATGGATCCTGAAATATGAAAATTAAAAACCAAAGACTCTCAGATATTATTTGCGAAGACAAAAATATTTTCAGACAAATTAATGTTTGCTAATATTTTTTAGAAAAATATAGACCAGCCTCATTCATTGGAAGCAATTGATATGCAAAACAACTTTACAGATTAGTCTTAATATGTAAATTATCATTAATAAATTACACACCACTGTTAAAACTTCCTTCGCTTATTGAAGAAAAAATTTTACTGAATGGACTGAGAACATATACACATTTCCCATTTTACCATTTTGAACCTAAGAACTGTGTAAATAGTCAAATTGAGTGTACTAGTGAACAGTTGCCCTACTACTTAGGGAATTATTCAGATTTCTCCCCTTCTTGCAGTATTATTTTCAATAGGGCGAGTGAGTACTTTGGCAAGTTGGATGATCTTCCTTCTTTGCTTGTAATTTAAAATTTTTTAGTAGACTGCCCATCTCTTGGCATTTTGTAATATGTTTGACAATTGTGACACTCGTTTCGTCAAACAACTGTTATCACAAATTTCTGTAAAAGAGGACTAGTTTAGATTGTATACGATATCTGTATATTGTACATTGTACACATTACTGTATATACTGTGCTGTACGTTATTTGTACTTTTATTCTCTCCAACCTACCTCAGTTATTAAACACTTTCAAACTCACAATGATTTCTTGTCACTTTGTATATCACGGACAAGAGCAATGCCTGAACATTGACATTCTTTACCACTTCAGTTACGGCGACCTCTTTCCAATGTTCACACAGGACATTACATAGCTTATTCAAACTCCAATGAATGTCGTAATAATACTGGGCATTGATGAAATTAGTAGTTGTTCGGGCCCACACGCAAAAGCAGAAAGGGACGTATAAAATAAAACACTTCCTACGCCCTAGGCGGAAACACCGGAAGCGCGGCACGGAAAGTTCCATAAGCCGAGCGACAACACCGCGCCGCGCTCGCGGTACGGATAATTCGCCTCGGCTACCCGAACCTTCTAAAGCCTTCCAGAACATTTCAGAAATTCAACAGTTGTCAATTGGACTGTTCCGATTCACCCCCTCTTCGCCATACTGCAACCGCTGGAGAAGCGGTCGCTAATGGAGCCAGTTCAAATCCCTGCTGTACCCGCAACCGTACGAAGAAATCAGTCGCTGAAGTGCAGCATTGCGAGGAAGCATGTCTCGGGCTCCGTGTTAAGATATGATTCTTATACAGAAAGTAATATTCTGTACTTATGTTGTCAAGTGAAAATACATTGTTTCAAATTTGTTCCTTGATTCAGCATTGTGTGAATTGTTTGAACTAATCATTGTATTTCACACGAAAGTTGCAAGTAAGTTGCCAGGAGGCATATGTTCTCGCACTTTACGTGTTCCAAGATGGAAGGTTCTGTATTCTCACGTGAGAACAGTAACTTGGTGTATTTATATTGTGAATAACAATTGTGACAACTCAAAGGTTATTAAACATCATTCTGAGTGTAAATTGTGTTTCCATGATAACCCACATCATTACAAAATTCCTAACGAGCGTCGAAAAGGGGCTGATGGATTGCCTACCAACGTTCAACGGCAATAATACAGTCCACTCCAAGCAAAGGCAACCCGCCCCGTCCAGTAGTAGATCTCAGACGTCATCCTCTGGTGGCGCGCAGCTAAACTACTGGCATTGATGCACTCTTAAATCTGTGATGTAAAGCTAGGCGAAGAAGTCCAGAAAAGTAATTATTTTGAAAATATATTACTGTTTATGTTTGTAAATCATAGCCTATAGTACTCCAGGCCTTTAAAGGATGCTAGCACAAAAGTTTCAACGGCATTGGTTTAGTGAATTCAGAGATTACCGCGCTGTAAAACAACACACTTCTGTCTTTATATGTTAGTATAGATATGATAAATATTTAGCTCTAACGCGTTGTGTGGTCAGAATCCCCGTTTTGTGGGTCCCTGATAGCGAAAAATCATTTTAAGACAAAATGTCCATCTTCGTAGATCCGTGCTCAACATTAGCACCTAAACGGTTCAGACAATTTTCTTTCAAATTGATAATCTTTTATCGATCTGACCGATTTCGAGGCCCTGCGAGTTTGAAACGGATATTTTGAATTTTGGGGAATTCATTCCATGGAGACTCAACATTTTCAAAATTCTCTCAACAGTGCTTCCAATTCTTTTTTTATTCACCTATGTCCTCGGATAGCGTAGAGAATGCAAAAATTGGTGTAGTTGTCATTTTCGTTGAAATATTTGAATTTTCGATTTTGCAAAAAGATTTTAAAAATTTCAAGGTAAATCGGGAAAATTCGTTCTTCCCCAAAATAAATGTTTTAATATATTCATAAGTGCATTACTGTAATATTAAACTATAATAAATATAAATTCAAATTATCACTAAAACAAAAAATTAACAAAAATAAAACAAAAACTTTTCTTTAGTATTAATAATAATTATTGTTATTATAATATTTATATTTTCAAAATATCTGATTTGCACAACACCCTCAACGTTATTCAAACATTCACTGCAAAGTTCTACTTTGTTATTCCAGATAAACTTTCCGGTGCATCTACTATGTTACAACTTAAAATGAGAGCGACTTTCTCAAAAAGTAAAACTTTCATTTCTCTTCAAAAGAAATCAACGAATATTGCTAGTGCACTGTTCAATATTACATAATGTTCATTTCGGTGTATTTTTCTTTTTCACAAATTACACAGATGTATTTTTTTAAAGCCTCTCAGGCCATTAATACGCACATTTCCATCAATTTGTAGACATTTCTTACTGCATGAGTAAAGGTGCTGTAAATGAAGTTTTCTCAAAACTCCGAAGATCAATGAGGGGCTAAGATCTTGTCACAGCAGGGGCAGTATTCCGCTGGTGGGAGATACCTGGTTGGGGAAAGCCTCGATAGTCAAGACGTAGGTCGGCTTCCGGATCTCACCATCCAGCCGAGGAAGATCACGCTACCTCCGAGGAAAAAAAATTCACTACATTTACTAGACTCTGATCTTAGCAGTTGACGCCTCCATTAACACGTAATACTCAATCCATCAACCCGTCAACCTCCCGGTCAATTTGCGTCCTGGTGGAAGGGTGTGCGGTGTGTAATGGCTGCGCGGAGTGGGGCCGCCGCTCGTGTACCAGGGCGCCGAGGCGAGGACGCTGCGTATCCCCTTCGGACGCCTCGCCCAGCCTCGTTCGAAACAACGCCTCTTTGCCCACTCTCGGAAACCCTGTATCATCCGTGCGGCCGCGTGACCAGCAACCGCCTGCCACCTCGTGCAGTTCTTGCTTCTTCCCATCTGCTGCCGCGATATTCGTCGACGCCCTGCTCGCCGCCACCATTTTGACCCATGTAGTGCAGCACTGGTTATCAGCGCCTTGCCCAGCATCCTGCGTGAGCATATCCCACTCACGGGGCGACCCGGCGCCGGCGCCGTCACAGCCCCCGCCGTCGTCGTGACGCTTTCTGCGAGGGGACGAGAGCCCGTGACCCGTCGCGCGCCGGACTATCCCGACTGCATCCCTCGCTCAACGTTTCCTAAACCGTTTACTTACCTGTCCAAAAAGGCTTAGCTCGACAGCTTCCTGATCCGTTTTCCTCTTTAGTATAAGTATTGACTTCTATGTTCACCGTCGTCTGCTTCGTATTATATTGATCGAATATAACTGAACCACTTCTGTTTTCGAGAATTTTGCACTTTTTTAGGGTATTGCAAATGTTTAAATCTCGCTTAAATGTTTATGGAAAATAAATTGGAAACTTTCTCTCACGAGCATTTTCTTACTCCTGAAACTACATGGTTGTAACTGTTCGTGGTTATGGTGGTTTGCATCGGAGGAACGCTGGTGAAATTCGTGTATGATATACGACAAATGCAGTGAGTACTAATGAGTTATTCCATATAGACGCAGCACTATCATTATCTGGATAAGCAACAGTGGCGTAGCTTCCTTTTAGGCCGTAAGGCGGAGCCTACTCAAATATTTTACGAAAAACAAAAATGTTTTTCATTCAAAAAACCTTCATCACTTTATAATGTACTTATTATTAATTTTCAAATGAACAATAACATGATACGTCTGGCTTTGTAGGTTTGTCATCTTGTACTTCCCGCTCAATTGCGAACTTACGCGAGAGAGAACGAAGGCTCTGGCCTTTCGGAGCCTTCAGCGCATGTGCAGAACGTGTGACCGCAGACGCAGATATTCTGTTCATGTAGGCAGCTTGGTTCCCCGAAAGCCCGCCTAAGAGAGGATTTCGGCAATCCTCGAGATCAGTCGGGGCCAGTCTTGGGCCTCTCACACCAAAACAGTGAGCCGCATGATACGATTTATGACAATCGGTACCGTTCACCGTTTTATTTACACTTTTGAAGAAAAAGTCTTGCCAGATGGCGTTAAATTTGATTTCAATATTTCCTTATACACCAAAATAAATACTCTATTATTAATAATAAAATTTAAAATATCTTAATCATACCAAGGAATAACAAAAGACAAAAGAAATAAAATAAATCAGTTAGTAATTATAGTAAACATGTTACTCACCTATTTGGTTCTATCATTCTTAAACCGTCTTTGCGGACATTGGAATCCTGCATGGGCTACTACTGCACACTGATCTTGTTCTACCAGGGGGACAGTGAGATAAATGTTTGCGGACAGGGAAGTTATTGTTTGTCCAACATGCAGATCACTGTTTTTGAACTTTTCCTCCGCCAGTAGCCCTGGCCGAGCAGTAGTTAATTTCCATGATTGTGGTACATGCACCGCAGCTCGTTGGCTTCTGCGGCAGAGAAGAGGGCAGTGCTTACTTACTAATTTAACCTATGGATGAAGCCGGCGCTTTGGCCGGCAACCTAAAGTAACATTCGTGCTTTTATAGTCTTAATGTTTCTTAGTAGTAAAGTCTTGATAGTCTAAATTTCCATTAACTTACTTATTTATACTTGTATCTATTACACTTATTTATACGTCTAGCACTGTCATACGTCTAGCGGATCACTGCCCTGGCCCTCTGTGGTTATGGCATAGAGAAAAGACGTCTTTAGTCTATGTTTACGGTGTCCAGATGTGCAAGCTGACCGCTCGGCACACCGGCACCCCTGTGTGCACGACATGCGCATGCACGGTCAGAGAATAAGAGTTCAGTTGTGTTCTTGCTGTACTGACGAAACACTAAAATGTGTGTATTCTGTTATTGTTAATGTTATTTTACGTGGCGAGATTCGGGCCACATCAGGCCCGCTCTTCGTCTAACCACGCAAATTTCGCTACGCTCCTTTCACCATCTAGCGGAGAAAGGAGGTAATATTTTGGGCGACGAAACAGGCGGACTTCAATTTTGCTCAGAGGCTTCTTTTAGGATTGAGGATCTTTTACATGCAGTAAATCTACTACATGGGACAGCCGGCTTTACTTCTTCTCCGCAGGGAGGCGTACGAAGGATTTTTTCGTCCATAAAAATCCAAGGTTTCGATCGATTTCAGACCTACAAATTCGGATATAACGATCTGGTACGCTGGCTTTGTTATACCGCAATACGTTGAACCACCGAATTTTTGTGGGGTGACCTTATATATTATAGTGAAACCAGCCACCTCAAGAATTTAAGATTTCACTTCCTTGCATCTGACAGGTGAGAAATTAATGATAGTTCATCGCGTTTAGTTCAGATCTTATAGCTGATAGTTAATACAAATGTTATTGTTTACTGTAGGAAATATCGCTTTACCAGACGACAATCTCATAGACGTTCTGTTACTCACACCCAACATACTTCGGTAATTTAAGTTATGAAGAGAAACTAGAAGTTAAGACTAAAGGCTACGATCACTTTTCTTTAAAAAGGCAGATCTGACAAATACTAGCCGTTTTCAAAACAGTGGTATGATACGAATCTTCGAACCGACGCAAGTCATGTATACACCCTGGCCAGGAGTGTACAATTTTTAGCGATATTGGGTAAATCAATATCCGGCATTCAGGAATGTAAAAAAATTGCTTATATGTTTCGTTTAGGAGTTTTGCATCTATTGAAGAAATACAATCAGCAAATTATATTACACAATGTCAAGCAACAATGGAAAGGTCTGAGAACTCCAATTGGGGACCATGGCATTTGATGTGTTAACATTGTTTTCGTTTAGTGTATTGGCACGAATATCTAAAGAACTATTTTCTCTCCTTGAAGTTGTAGTAATATAGTAAAATTCGGTGACTAACGAACTAACGTTCTAACGTAAGCAAACTAACGGTCATGTAATATCCACCGGGTAAACGAGCGGAAAAATCTCTTTGTTCATGACGGAGGAGAGTGTTAAATAAAACGTTAATCTGCTTTTGGCGCCTACCCAGGAAAAATGATCAAACTACGCTACTGATATGCACAGGAGTGTTATCCTAGGGCTCGTTTCATCAGTGTAATTAGTTGGTATCATAAAGAATCTTCACCTCTTCCAGAAGAAGCTACAATAGAAAGCTTGCCAACAGGTGCACCAACTTAAAGAAAGTAACCAGTGTGGCCGGTGACAGGTCTACTAACAAGAAAGCATTAAGTAGAATCGGACACAAGACCCAACAGGACAATTAGCGACACCTATTGACGGCAATCAGAAAGCGTCATAGAGCGGAGTGAATCAGACAGCCATCTTTCATATTTTAAATATTATTCCAATCCTCAATGACTAATGAAGTATTAATACTTGTCTTATGAACTTATCTGTGATTAGTCAAGAACCTGTAAGATAATGAAATCTGCATCGTAATGAATAATATCATTGTGCACGGGGTTGCAGTCATCAAATGACAGTGTTATACAAAGGAGTAGAAATATGTTATATAAGAGGCAAACCAGATTACTTTAATGACATCTTTTTTTTTAAATGAAATGTGGGAACGTTTTTGAGAAAATGTCGTTTGATCGTTTCTGAAAATACGCATCACGAACTGATTTTCAAAAAACAAAAAAATAGTTTTCTATATACTTCATTAGAAATTCTTTAAAGCACTTTTTCTCACACATGAAATATATAAATCGTCTATAATGTAAATATTAAAGACTGGATATATATTTAAAACAAACACATTTCCGAAATTTTGAAAAACTCAAGTGTAAATGAAAATGGCGTTAATTTCATTTTCCGTCTGTAAAACCTTATCTCTTGAAACTATTATTTCTGTGTCTCTTGTAACAGTTCTCTGGCTTTATCGGTCTTGGTGGTAGTGGATTGTCCCTTCTCTATCCAAGAGCAGTTGGGAGGGTTTCTAAGTCAGGTGTCGGGTGTATTGCTTGTTTCATCAACGGCCTGGGGTTCCTCATCACCATGCAGTCCTGCTTCCTGATGAATACGAGTTTGCATCATCGTCTTATATTGGGCGTGTCTATTCTCACCAACGGTACGGTGCACTACTGTGTTTACAGGTTGATTCGCCTCCGGCGCCGAATCTACTCGGCCAACATGGCGGTTTTGGAATTTTTGTCTACCCGCAAAACTGGGACTTCTTGAACAACCGCTTCCTGGATCTGGAGAAGCGGCTGCGGCCAGAGGACCGCCAGGGATTCTCCTTCGGATTTGAGAACATAGCCCCTGAGCCCCTCGTCAGGCTGATGCAGCGCGGCACGCGGCGCTACCTCCTGAAGGAACCTGACAGCAATTTGCCGCAAGCCATTCGCGCTTATAAGAGGTATTCTGTGAAGGCATGAATGAAGAGAATGAACGAACGAATGAATGAAAGGGATGTTAATGAATGAGCAAAGTAATGATAAATGAAATGGATGATGGTGAAATGTTGGTTGGTTGATTTGTGATTCCGGGCGCGTCAACAGCTTAGGTCATTAGTCTCGTAAGTGTAGTGCGTGTTGTTTTCTTCGGGAGATGGCGGTGATCTTTCCCCGCTGGATGGCGAGATCAGCGCCGACCTACCCTCCGCTAGCGGGGTTTTCCCCTAACCAGAACTCTCCCACCAGCGGGCACCGCCTCAGCCAGGACAAGGTCTAAGCTCCCAACCGGTCTCCCGGAATATGTGGTAGTATAGTGCAAGTTAGTGTAAGTGATTGTCTAAGGGGAAAGAACAAGACAAGGAACGGGAAGGAAAGATCGCGTGCAGTCGATAATACGTTTGTTAAGGTACTGCCCCGGCATTCGCCTAGTGTTGATCGGAGAAACAACGGAAAACTACCGGTCAGAGCAGCCGGCCGCTAGAATTCTCCTCCAGACAGCGACTAAATTCGACCTAGCAGAAAACCTAGTGTCGAAAATCCTGCCGCCGTCAGGACTCGAACCTAGGACCTCCCGGCCAGAAGCGCTGCAGTGACATCCGTTGATGCACTGAGCTACCGCTCCCGGTATGGTGAAATGAATTATAAGATGATATCAATGAATAATTGGAAATAGATAATAATCTGCTCCTCTGGGGACAATTCCCAATGAATGTCCTTGTGCCCCGCAGACATCACGACTTGCATATTAGTGCTTGGCGCATTATGCTGATTATCATTCTGCAAACAAAACTGAGGCACATTTTCTGCAGATTTCATACACTAGAGGACAGGACAAAGTTGGGGTAAAACTAGAAGTAACCTCTCAAGATGACATGACGTAATTGTCTCACTTATGAATAAAGAAAACAATGTTTATACTTTTTTGGTAGATCGTTCTTGTGAAAGTTTCATTTATAACACTTTTTTTTAGTCTGGAGAGGTCTCCGTTCAGTTAGTTCACCACAAGCAAAACTGGATTCTTATAAATGAGATCCACTTTGTCGAAAATTGGGATTGTTTTGTTGATAGTGAGAAAAAAGTTATTTATGTATTTAAGACGTAAAGTAAATCATTTTTGCCCTGAGACGACAAACCGAGGGCCTCTGTCCCGTGGGCTTGAAAGTCGCCTGAGGAAAATACAAAGCGGCTAGTAACATCGACAGTAGATAAAAACGGAATTCGAAATAGTTTATACGTTTTGTTGCGTGAGAAAAAGACGGGTATAACAAATCATTCGTCAATTACGACGTCATATAAAACAAAATAGAGGTTGTATATAATTACTGACCATAATCGATGTTGGTTGTGGTTATTCGTACAACATGAAAGAAAATTGTAGAGTCACCACAGAAATTCCACCAAAAGCTAACAAAGCTACGGACAGTGGTTTCAGTGGAATTTCAAGGAAATATATGAAAATATTTATAATGCATTTTGTGAGTTATATTAGTATGAATAGCCGTGTAGTGCACTTATGAAACGGTACTTTTAGATTACTTGCCGATTGTCAACGTTATTTAGAATATTCCATAATATCAAAAGATAACATTTCGAAGATTGTAGCCAATATGCCTTGTATGTCTTGTTACTATGAGTATTACTTGTATTCAAGAAGCACATATGTCTTAAAAAAAGGTGATACGTAACAGTGAAATAAGAGTGACTGGCAATTATAAATTTAAGGAACTTGCTGAAATTTTAATTTTCCATATCAGTTTAGAAAATAAAATTTATAACGATTTTCTCATTTGAGCTTGTGTTTATTGCTTGTATTTGATTACATCAGACTAATAAATCTAATTAATAAAATGTTTTTGTATTATTGTGTTGGTATTAGAGGCAGGTTGTAGTATTCAAAAAGATCAAGGCATAAAGAATTAGAAAGGCCCGCAAGGGTATTAACAATACCATTACGTGTTTTGATCTGGGCTGTCCGGGTGTGTTACATTACGTGTTTTGTTTTAGGTCGGTAAACACACAGCAACGAACTAGTAAACCATAAAAAATAATTATTTATATACCAACATTATAAACAGCTCTTCTCCATAAAGCAAATCTTTCATAAATATGGCATATTATGGTACCGATGCTATTTCTGCACGAAATATGAATCTACAGACATAATAGTCATTCCTCATTTTATCATCAGTTATGGAGTTTAGAAGAGCGGTAGTACTATGCAAATATAGATTCAATGATCGCAGTAAAATCAAATATATTGTTTATTACTTTTAAAATCTAATTTATTAACCTTACTCCTTTAAAAATTACATGTATTTGTTATTCGATAATATTTAACAATAATAACAAAAACAAATTAGTTTTTATTTATATGAAAATTAATAGTACAGTTCCATAAATTTGTCAAAGACACTCCAGAGGATGTATTTTATTCTGAAGTGCGTATTTTTTCTTTAGTTTCTTCACTAACCAATATCTTGTTGCAATGTTAATCTTATTATTCACTGGTTCTTAAGATTCATCTACATTTGAAGATCGCCACCCTTCATGACATGTAGATGCAGTAATATCACCATCATAATCAGTGAGAAACTTCGCGAATGTCCTCTTAAACGAACACACACATTTACACATTACCTTTAATTTTGAATATGTACACAATAATGTAGATACTTCACACGTTGTAGACTTAATGTTTAAAAAAGAATGCATCATAACTATCGTCTTTATTCTAGCATGTGCATTGTAGTAACCAACTAACCTCTCCGACAGATTGAAAGACGACTCGAATACAAAATTTGCATCTTGTTCATCCATCAGTATTCATTTTATGCTTTTTCAGAGCTTCTTCAAAATTTCTACTGACAAGAATCTTTAATGTTTTGAAATGTAACGTTCATCCTAATTTCCATTTGTAAACAAATTAGTTACTTGATGTAGCACTCATGGCGTCATAACATGAATCCAAGGTTGCAGCAAGCTGTGAGAATGCCTTCCCCATCGTCACAAACTAAAAAATCAAGCGTTACGCGATTGCACAGAATCTCAGTAATGATGTCGAAAGCGGTCAGAATACCCCTGCCCTACTGATATTAAACTGTTTAGACATATCAGTCGGTGACTTTTCATTCCACACAAGTTTATGGAAATAAGAAACGAGCATTCTGTAATTCGTTGTTTCAGAAAAAAGCATGGTTGATTGTGACTGAAGAACAACAATGCATTTTACTTTCTCGTATACGGAGTATTATACGTAGTATAGAGAAAGTAATGCTGCGCGAAAACTCATTCCCGCGACCTGATAACAATAATGTAGATAAATCCAGTTGCTAAATTAAGAGAAAAAAGCCTCTATCACGTGGTGTAGCGGGAATAATACAAATAACAAATAACGTCAGGATTTTAGAAAGTGGTTTGTTGGACTTCCACTCTATGAAACTCCACCAACCTGGACTTTGCACCACCATCTGTACTGTAACGTCCTAGCGGTTTATCAAAACAAAACCTTGGGCCATTCAAGTTATCTAATGTTCATTTTGTTTGAAAACTGCAATAAAACCTACCCTAAGAAAATATCAAGAAATCAATGTTAATGATCATCGTTTAACAATGTGGCCAACTATTTCGATGTTTTCAATATCGCAATAACCTATAGAAAATGCATGTTGTGTAAGGTTATTAAAAAAACAATTTTATAAATATTACCATTTATTCACGTTGTTATTTGTAAAACATTGAAATATATAAAATGTTATTTGATTGTCTTAATCGAAAGTCTGATATTGAAACAAAACTGACAAGCAGAAAAAATTAAAGTAATTGTGAGTGTTTGATGAAGTTGAATGATCAAATGAAAAACAATGTTTCTTGCTTCATATAATGTCTCCTTTTAATAAACATATGTAATTACACGTGTTAAATATATTTAAACATGCAAATTAATGAAAATTTTGAAATGTAAAATGTTCAATAAAACGTTGATTATTCATATTACAAGATGAAATTGGAGAATTATCAAACGAGCTCTTCAGCTGAAGTGATAGCAATTGAATATTGTAATGCAATGTTGATTTGAATATCATAGAAAGTTGGACACGAATTTTGTCAAAATTGATGAACTAATACATTTTTGTTTGAATTTGACTCCTTGTCTTGCGAAAGATGACATTTGAGAGTACTTAAGTTGACAGTTCTTATGCCATGGGTTTGTTGTAATATTACTTGCAGTATGCAAATTATTAGTTTTGGTATTAACGAAGCATAGATATCTGCAGGGCTTGATTTCTGCCGGAACGCGGCGGAACGAGGTTCCGTTATGTCGGGAATAAGTATTAAGTTTTATTATATATAAATAACTATTGCTATTACATTAATAATTAATTTGAGGAGCGTTCCGGCACCTAAAATTTAAAAAAGAAAGCACTGGATATATGTATCATAATAACTCTTATTACGACACTGATCTCAGTTTCGTCAAGTTTGACTTTAGACAATCAAAGTGAATGGTCAATCCAAAGTTTACCACCACAAATACAGTTTTATCTTACTATACACATACTATTTAGATAGTGTGTCCATCCATACTATCTCGACAAAACTAATTAACAGCTAACAGCACATCTTTCAAATCTTTTGTAATAACTACGCAATATACAATACGGGCTACAAGAACTTGCAATAAAATGTATTTCAGCAGCAATTTTTTCGGAGCTTTCGGGGCATTAAGTTTGTCGGCGCGGTTGGGAAGATAGAATTTTGCCGACAATTTTTGTGAGGGAAAGGGTACATAAGCTTTAAATATTGTCATATAAAGTTTATTCAAATCCCAAGAGTTTTTTGTGAAAATGAGCTCAAATATCCGCATTTTTAGTAACGCTCAAATGCCATTTTCTCAAAATGGCTCAATTTTTTCTTCAAACGTTTCAACGGATAGTGGTAATGGCACTGTTTATTGTGACGTCAACTTCATGTTGGTGTATTCTTTTGTTTTTTAAAAACTACATAAGTGTAATCATATTGAAATATCTCTTACCCTGTGAATATGCACATTTCCGTCAATTTGTATACATTAATCCATTTTTAAAGAGATATGCTTCAAAAAACTCTCAATGAAGTTTTTCGAAAACCCCATAGATTTCTGTGAAAAGAGCTTCAAATTTCGCATTGATAGTAACGCTTAAACGCAATTTTCTTAAAAATGGCTCTGATTTTTTCAATGAAAATTGCGACTGAGTTTTACTTTTCTTTAATTTTCGTAAGTAGGATTTCGATTCTCAAGAAAGAAGCTGAAAAAATTGAGAAAATGTGAAAATATGTTCTTTCGGCGGCGAAAGATGGCCTTCTTGGTGGATGGAGCAAGACCGTCAAGCCTATCCAGCCACCAAGGAATTTAGAACACTTTACTACGTGAAACTTGTGTCATTTTAAGTTCGCGAAACGTTGTATTAGTTTAAAAAATGAAATATAAATAAGTGATTTTTTACATATGCTGACTTTTTTATTAAATTCTGTTTTAACCTGTGATCTATAAAACTAAGGATGCTTTAAAATCAGTAACTATTTGAAGAGACAATCTATTAACTACTCTGAAGAGTTTTAATTCTTCTGTTTATAAACATAACACACATGGCACGGAACGAGCTGATAGAAGTGTATTTGGCGGAAGTAAGGAAAAACATAGACGTAGCTGATTTGTTTCTCTACATGAGCCATGGAAACCATCTGACATGACAAACCGAATTTAACTTGTCTTAGTTTTTCTATATGTTAAAGGATACAAGCCTGTCGGAGGATATATTCCTTTTGTAGAGGTGCTTAATCGTAAATCGAATGGAACTCTGAGAGAAACTAACAACAAAACTGAAAAATTTTAACATACTGCAAAAAACCCATTGCTCAAGTATACGAATAAGCCACGGTAATAAGTGGTATAAAGGTGTTCAAACCCTTTGAAATAAACATTTCCTTATGCCAAGTAGAAGTTCACTGCTACTCCACCAATTTAATTTGATTATCAAACAGGCTTGTTCAAAAAAAATCATAAATAAAAAGCAATGTTATTTTTTTACAAACCTAACAGGATTCACAATATTCTTTTCTTCTTTGCCAAAACGTACTGACTTGCTACCTTCAGTGTGCAGTAGTCGCATTCACACTGTTTCGACAACACGATGACTCAATACAGGTGTTGAACAGTGTTAACGGAACAAAGCGTGGATATTGTAATGCTTTGAGAAAATTGAAGGAAGATGGATGGGACTATCATTTACAGTGCGAGAAGTTTGTGATCAGAAAAGTTTCATTTACAAACAATGGTCTGTGTTTTTTATTTTTTTCTACGATGTTAAGAAATACGTCGACATCCTCTCCAATTCTATTCAGAATCAGAATATAAGGGTTGTGAATGTACAAAACTCTTTACACCATTTTGAGACAACATTTTCACATTTGATATTCGAGAGAACCCTGCAAGATATCAAGCAAATGCAGAAATTGAATGTGAGTCGAAAGATGTAGACCAGAATCTGAAGGAAATCTTAATCTAGATGTATGTTACGTTATTTCAAATAACAAATCACGTTCGTAAAGAAGTATGTGACGTTATTACAAATCAACTTAATATGACATTTATCTTAATTGTACAGTTATGTAGGGAGGGTTGGGGTTTTAAAACCGGATTTACACTACTACTCTCGATATACCTTCAGGCGACCATTTATTACCAAACTCTTTTCAGTCTCCCTCTAACAAAATTGTCTTTTCCACGAAATCATACAATTCAAATTTATATTTTCATTTCGCAACAATTGAAGTTAGTATGATTTACCGAAGCCTAAAATGTGCAGAATAGTATCGAGAACAAAACCTTGATCGCTTGAGAGCCTGTTTTAGAACTACAAAAATTTACGTTAATCCCACAGACTCAGAGTTATTTTGGAAATGCATTGGACAGACTCATGTTTGCTTTATGTTACTCGCGACTGCCGAAGGTCGGAGGGTCTTTGAAATGGGACTTTGTCACTGTGTCCGAGTAAGTTACGTAATTAAAGTATGATTTGTAAACATGACGTCTTTCCATTCGGAGATACTCATTGTACTTGCTGACAAAAATACACTAGTTCTGTTTTGTTTGCTAAATCAATTCACACTTCATTTTCGAAGTCCGTGAGGTCAGTTCTGTGACCGATAGATTAAAAATGGCATTGAATTTCCTGATAAGTAAATTTTATTTGCACATTTCAACCACAGCAAATATGTATTAACTTATCAAATAATTGAAAAGGATTACGGCCTATTGGAAATGTGTTCGGCAGAAGCAAATATGTCCGTCGCTCAGGTCCGTTGACAGGCTACCCCTAGTTTTCTATAAATTTAAAAATAAACATTTTATTACTCCCTTTACCTTCTAAAATCATTTTTGCGTAAACAATGAAGAAAAAGTGAACAACAAATAGTATTAACTATTTGAACGTTTATGATGTACTTTTATGAACATCTATTTCAATTGTAACTACTATTTTCATTATCTTTGTACAGGAAACGTTTAATTCATCAGATCCTGAAGACACTGTTCTATGCCACGACTACCTGGATGGTTTTAAGCTCCACTCTCTGTTGTTTGTGAAATTATGCTGGTGTTTTTGAAAACAAATCAACTACATCATAAAGCCACAATTGAAACTGGATTGACGCATCATGTTTCTTAAATATAACTTTCTTCAAATGAAAAACAAATGTTACCAAAAACATTAAACGTCACTGTGGAGCTTTATAAATTACATTGTGACATTAATAAATTATATATAATTTTCCTTGTCTACCCTCATTCTTCACCCCTGTTCCTGGTAGTAAAAGCAGTTATACTTCATGAAACATGGGAGTTGCTGTAGTAATATTGCGTAGTGGTTTACAGCGAATGACACACCGCCAACGGGCGGTAGTTAAACTTGAAAAAGGTTAAGCGGGAAGTTTTTAAATTAATACTGAGCGAACAAAGGAAGTGATGTATCTGAAATCGAATTTAAATAAAAAACTAAAATTAATTGTGAAGTATTAATATATTTTTATTTTTAAAAGAAACGGTCTTCGATCAGCGTATCGGAAACTACTTTATTCAAGACAATTTTGCCTCAAGGTAACTGGAAGCAATGCTTCCATCTTCAATTAAAACCTTGTACGTTGGCCCTTACGGTGTGACACTATCATTCAGACGAAAGGTTGAACGTCACCATAATGATGTCACTATTGATGTTCACGCTGTGGATGACAGCGTCACGGCTGATGAAGTGTCAACAGACGTATGTTTTAATCGATATCATAAAATCTTAACCTCTTCCGCTTCGCTGTTAGATAGCTCAGTCATATGTTCTTCGCTTGGTGATTTCTTTACACGGCACATACTCTTCATTATTTATTTTCACTGTCTGCTTTTCCACTTGCGACGTTGATGCACTCACCACCGTCCGATGCACTCATCACAGTTCACGGCGCCGGTCCCAGTTTATGTCATTGAGGACAGTTCACAGCACTGCTGTTTACCGACTACGGCGTAGTTCGCCGCGCTGCAAACACTTCACAGCTCAGTTTTCACTTCAAACTGCTAGCGGTCGCCGGCAGCGGCAAATTTCATGAATCTAAACTACTCTTCAGAAGCTCCTCAGAATCCAGAACTGTGGAACCGCCCCGTTTCTCAGCTGTTCTCGCCAGTATCGGCCGGTATCCAGCAGTTTTGGCATTTGAGGCGCATTCAGTCATTTTAGAGAGACAAACCAAAACAATACAATTTTTGAAATGATTAAAAGCAAAAGAAAAATGTGAAAAGTAGTTTCAAATCATCTTTTTTTGCTACAAGCGGATTCGGTGGTATAACGGTCAATGCCTTGACTATTGTACCGAGTTTGCGGGTTCAAACCCGATCGAAGCCATGGATTTTTAAGGGCGGAAAAATCCCTCGTACGCCTTCCTTCGGAGGAAGTAAAGCCGACTGTCCCTTGTAGTAGATTTACTGCATGTAAAAGATCCTCAAGTCAAAAGCCTCTGAGCAAATTGAAATCCGCCAGTTCCGCCCAAGATAATACCTCCTTTCTCCGCTTGGTAGTGAAAAGAGCGTTGCGAAATTTGCGTGGTTTCGACGGAAGAGCGGACCTGATAGCCCGAGTCTCGCCACGTAAAATAATGCATTAACTAAACTTAACTAAATACCAATAAAATAGAATAGAAGTTTCAGAAACACAAATAATTTGCATCACTTCCTTTTACACCGTGAATTATCACACAATATTTAAAGGTTATTAATTGGAATCTCTAATAGGGTAAATGAACCTGCAGTTTATTTGTAAGTAAGCAACAAAAATACTATACAAGGCAAAATTTTACAATCCAGAATTACATGCGAAAGCACAAAAATATGCGAAATATTAATTAATGTCATACCTATTGCAATGCCATTGTATTTCTTACTAATTCAAACAGAAGGCATATTTATTAAAAAAAGTAACATTTGGTATTAATTTTATCCTTATATAATAAAAGCATATTTGCTAAACAAAATTGAGATGGGTACTGTTCTTCACTCCGTGAAAACGCCTTTTCGTCACTGGGTACCATTTATTGTAGAACATTTGATGTAATCCGCCATGGCTTCTGAATTAGTCGATGAAATCGGCCAAACTATGGCGCCCACTGCAAATCAGCCTATTAATCTTCTTGCCGTATCGCCACACACGAGTAGAGTTTTCAATAATTCGAAATAAATAATTCATTATCATATACTACATACGTTATACACCATATAATACGAGGGAAAATCAATAAATTTATAACATTGTTGGGTAATAAAAATGAGTAACACTGTAATTTAGTATAAGCCTAGAAATGACAAAAATAAATGTTTTAATTTCATTAATTCCAACACTGGCAGACGAAAGAGACTAATAATTCTTTGAATTAACAGAGCCTTCCTTCTATTTGCCTTACATGCCAGAAAGAACCACTGGGACGCTGAGATGCCAACATCGGAAATCGGAATTATCGACTTGCCTCCTGAGACACGAGTGAGGTTTGCATTGCAAATCTGAGCCTAGCGCTCACCCATGACTCACGGGTCACCTGCAACCCACCGCTTCTTTTCTTTGGGTAAAGAATTGAGAAGAAAGCGAGCTTTTGGTATCTCAAGATATAGAATGCCAAATTAAAAAAACAAATGACATTCTCGGTCTAGAACTAGACAAAAAAGAGAGGTTCGATTAAAGAAACTTGAGTGGCATTCCAATAGGTATCGCTTAACGCATATTTTTGTACTTTCGTATGTAATTCTGGATTTTAAACTTATCGTCTTGCATAGTATTTTCGTTGCTTACTTACAAATAAACTGGAGGTCCATTTACATTATTAGATATTCCAATTAATAACCTTTAAATATTGTGTGATAATTCACGATGTAAAAAGAATTGATGAAAATTATTTTATTTTTTTTCTTTTTATTATATTTTATAGATATAGCGATAAACTTGATTTTAAATTACTTTTCACACCATAATTAATTTATTTATTATTGCTTTTAATCATTTGTCATCAAATATCATCATCATCAAAAATTGTATTGTTTTAGTTGGTCACTCTAAAATGACTTCCTATTAATCGATTGATTGTTACTTTTTAACATATTAATAGATTAATTGAAAGTATATTTCTTTCGATTATAACTAATCAATTACAATTAATTGAGCCAACGGATGGCCGATGTGGCTAAGAGCGAGTACCGACTCAGCGCTTCGGTCGAAGGTCGCGGGTTCGATTCCGCCTTGAAGCAGTTCTTTGTCCCTTGATAACTGTAGCTCATGGGTGTTGTTGGGAAGGACCTCGCGTTCTGCTGGCCCCAGATCAGAGAACCGGAAAGAGTGTTGGTGTCTAGAGTGTATACTCCAGGCCGTGTATTAGGCCGCACTAAATTCATAATATGGCAGCTTGAAAGATTTCCTGTCAGAATAGCCAACTTGTAAGGCTATAACTCTGATCAAGTCTCTCGCTTTTGTTTTGTTTGTTGTCTCATTCACAATCCTCGCGCGGTGTCGAGTCTTGTCCACTGTTGAATAACACATGTTTCGTTTCTCGATGGAATTAAAAGGAGATGTTCATCTATAAACGAATATTAACTCTGTGAATAATTAAGTTATTAAGAATTATCAACTATTACAGAGCTTAAGAGTGTTAAAAAGTGTCAACTGCAAATGAAAAATACAACCTCAAAAGTTATCTGCGGTCATGCTTCTATATTTATTCATGCTTTGAGATGTGTGTCAACAGTTCCTTCACGTTTTGAACTGGTAGTAATGGAAGTTTTATTGAACGCAAATAAATACCACAATTATTAGAGTTAATTAACGTGATATACATGGTAGTTTTAAGTGATGTAATGGTGTTCCTTACAGTCCAGTTATGTCAATATCAATGCAAATGCATCCATTTTAAATTTATCTGTTCAATTATTCATTAGCTTTAAAAAATAAGTTTAAAAAATGAAAATCATCATTAATTAAGTAGATCTTCTATGCTTATCCATTTGCTACCAGAGACAGTCTTTCTCTTTACCCATTTTCACCATTTCAGTGGTGTGATTCATAAGATTGGAATAAATGGTAATAAATATATTTTGATTTTTTAAAGATGTTTATTAAACAGGAATGTACACAATCAATATAAATGACACTTTAAATATATAGTTGCATGTGTGAATCTCTCTTTAGTGTTGACTACATTTATATAAACTACTCCCTGAACATGCAGTTATTACACAGTAAACCCTCTCATTGCTTGTTAAATAATTCAAATCAAAAAAAGTATGTTATACTTCAGTTTCCATTACACATTTTCATGTCAAAATAATTCCCAATGACGTAAGCAGTACAAGATTAATATATTGTTTATTTATTGCCAGTTAAATACACATTCTGCTGTGAAAAATTCAGGTAGACAACGGTTATTTCAGCATTAAAATTAAGTGTTATTATGAAATTCAAAATGCATGTAGGATTTAGAGAGAGATGCGGTGCTACTTGCCCAAAACCAGTATTACAAGTAATGTCTAAATGCTACTAATCAAATAAGATTTACAAACAAGCTACAAAAAACTGAAACAATGTTGACAAGACTATTTACATACTGCATTTAGATATACAAGACACGTACATGAAAACTAAAATTATAATAATTAGAGATGATTTTTATGTCCTAAAAATCTTGAAATATCATCTATGATAAAATTCTGAAATATGCAATTAAATTAACAATATTTCATTTCATGTGATACTTGGAATGAAAAGATGTATTTTGTGCAAACATAATATAACCTAGCTCACTTCTCCAGGAGAATAATTGGAAGTAATTATGCCTTCATTAAGGACATTGTTTGTCTACGTTTCTGTTTTTCTGCTTGGTATAAAATATATCAAGAAATATCCTACATTTGCACAAGTATTTTATTGTCTGTAGAAAAGAAAAAAACACAAGTGTGACAAGCTTTCTAATCAGCTGCTCCCAAATAAATTGATTCTATGAAAAGAGGAATGGTTTAAGATAAGTCTCTTTTAACCAAAATAAATGTAAGACATAAATGCTCTTATTATTATATGAATATGCACCAACAGGAAAAATTTGCCAAAGTGCACTAACATATTGATCTACATAGCATCAATTCTAACCACATGTCAGGGAATTTCATTTAGCTATGCCCACAAACAATGGACAAAATATGCAAAATCATATCATGCACTTCTATTATTATTATTATTATTGTTATTATTAATAACAATATTAATATTAATAATATAGTATAATAATAATAATAATAATAATAATAATAATAATAATAATAATAATAATAATTACTGCCTTTGGTGTGTTGGAGTTTATGTTCTATAGTAATTCCTCAGGAAGCACTCTCTTTTAAAAATTATAATTTCATTCTCCCTCCATGGGCATACCTGTCTCCTTTCCTAAAGTAAAACCCATGTTCTTCACTATTCGGTTAAGTCTGAGAGACTTCAAAATTTAACATTTCATCTCCCACAATCTCTGTGTACAGGTTTTCTTATAGAAATACAACTTATATAAAATATAATCCTTGGTACTTGTTAAATAATACATAAAAGCAACACAAAATGATCATAAAACTGTATACTAACAAACTAATTAAAAGTCTAATTGATTACCTGAATTCCAAACTACAATAAATTTTATTGGCAATTGCATCCTTGATGAAATTGTCAATATCTGTACGACTGGACAGGATCTTTGCAGGTCTCTTTGGGTGTAGTCCAGAGCTTCTTGTTTTTATATTTGTTGATAATACTATCAACTGACTTTACCACATATAAACACAACATCTTGAAAAAGAAAATTAGATTTATTGATTAATACATGAAAGGTAAGGTAAAGATAATTAACAACTGTACTCATCCCAATTTTAATTAAGAAAATTACACTTGTAAGTTTTAAAAGATAAAGATCAGAAAAGAAAAAATCAATCTTACCTGTAATATTTTTGCCACTCGCGTTATTAAACAAGAGTGGGTAACATGGACCTTTTCTTCCACTGCTTCCTTCCACAGTCCACAAAATAAATTGATAATTCCCTTTTGAAAAGAACTTTGAATACGTGTTATCTTCAAAGGTTCAAAATTAAGTATAGACCCAGATGTTGTTGGGCTATCCATTATTTTCCAGTTATAATTAAATGATTCAGAAAAAATAATAATAAATATAATTAATCTAAAACAGAAATACTAAAGGACACTTAACAACAACAAATAATGAACTACAATAACTATTTCAATTAACTTTTTGTGTACTAAAGAAAACAATTGGAAAATAATAAATAAAACTCAAACGCCTACTTTTCTAAATATATAAATTGAACATCAAAACGCAAAGAACGAAAAGAGCACCAAAACGCAAAATGCAAATCTTTAACACTCGTAAACTAACACAACCTCACTTGTATGACTTTTGAATGTTGGCGGAATCTACAGGGAAGTAGTCATTGTTTCATTGCAAACTTAAATTTAAAATGTCCCTACCGCTTGAAGATAATTAATATATACCAGGTATTTGTGTGACGGTTGGCAGCTTAACTTTTGCCAACATAAAACAAAACAGAAACTACCCTAAATCAGTATAAATGTATGTTCTCATCCGACAGTGACATTTTTCAAAGAAGTTGTCCTGGTTCGGCTTTTAGCTGGCCCAGCAGTCTATGGTCGAATATGCGTCCCATCGGGACGTAAACGGTAACGGGCTGTCGGCTGGAAAAAAACCCTAGAAAGAAGAAGACCATTAATTGAATGAATTTTGCGATCACAACGCGCGGCAACTTTAAATCCCTTAGTTTCGTTGAGCGGCCGAGCCACAGAGCGGCCAAGCCATAGAGACCGAGCCACAGAGAGACCGCCGAGACTGCCGACACCGGCCGCCACTGGCAAGAACAGTCGAGAATGGGGCGGTTCCGCCAGTTCCGGTTCTTGAGGGAGAGCAACGTGTAGATTTCAACAGGCATATAAGAAGCGCGCGCGCGCGACCTCCGAGGCTCCGAGACTGCGAAATCAAAGCCAGCGACACCGATCGACAATGGAATGCGTTTTGTCCGGCTCTACAGAAGACATTTGGTCACCGAAGAAAGCGCATCAAAAGATATCTTGTCGCCGTCGCGAGTACGTGCAACGCTAGCAAATCATGTTAATAGTTTGGCAGATAGAACGTTTTGTTGTTGTGAACGAAATAAATCTCGAGTAGGGATAGCCACTTGAGGTATTCGCGAATAACTATTTAATGTGAACAGAGTAACTTATTTAATATCTAATTTAGGACATTAACTTGAACATGACTTCAACATCAAAACAGAAGATGACTAATAATCGACAGGATTCTTCGGGGAAGATTCTTCACTTCAGCAGCGCGGGCTACCAGGAGAATATCAATTTCATGAACAGTAAGGGCTACGAAAAAAAGCAAGATAGCTGAATCATTCTCGGCAAAAAAATTATTAGGTTTTTTATTAAAGTAAAGGCACTTAATTAGCAAAGAATATATTAAAGTTGTTGGAATGCCGAATAACGTATATAAAGTAAAATATGTAAATAATACATGCAATAATAGAAATAAATAACGTAATCGTACTATCTAAACATGACGGCTGATTGTTACTGACAGAGAAACTCCGCAGATCAACCTTCTTGTATTCTGAAAATAAGAAATTTTCAGCATTTACGTGGTCCGTACTGGAGGGAACGTTGACCCACGTAAGTATTATTTAATTGAAAAGAACACGATGGTCTAGCATCAATAAATTACTGAGATAAGTAACGTACTAAGTTCAGAATTGCAAACATATTTCAGATTGGTTAAAAACGTCGGGCACATTGTATTAATAATTTTCAGATTTTTACATTCCTTTTAAGTTGGTTATGTCCAGCGTGGTTCAGATTATATTCAATATTGACATTTTAAATTCATTTCATAATATACAATAAAACGTAAGAAATTCATGTAACTTAATTAAAACTAAGATAACAAAAATAATTTTGAAACATTACTTACATAATTTTGTGGATAATCTCCGAGTCAGGTATATTCCCCTTCCACACACATGGCTCTGGCCACATTATTCAGTGGGCACTAGAGTTTTTTCATTACTTCTGCAATGATCGCCAATAGTATTTTTTATTTATTTATTTAGTCAAAAACTTCATGTGACGTATGGGGGAAGAAAATCATCCGCTCACGCTTTCTTGAGTTTCAGAATCCCTTCCCAATAATTTAACTATCAATAGTTGAAAGATGAAATAATAATAATAATAATAATAATAATAATAATAATAATAATAATAATAATAATAATAATTACAAATTTAAAAGCGTGAGACTAATAAAAACTAGATGTTTTCATTGCAAAATTATATAAAACTAATTTTTAATGGTAAAGGAACAAACAGATTTGATTTTATGTTATTGCTAACGAAATAGCAACCCCAACCCCCGGCTCTACTCCTGCCACAGCTAGCGAAAAGAAAGTTCAGCAAAACGTGCGCATAGTGAAGCTACATTACGTCCAGAAGCAAATCAAGGGGCCATCTCAGCATTTGCTCAATGGATCAGGGAAATTGGACAAAAACTCGATCGAGATGGGGGTCGTTGACCTGGAAGTACATTATTTGTTACAAGCATATTGAGTCTTTTTTTTAAATTATACAGTGCAAATGTAAACTAATTCATTGTACTATATCTTGTTTCGCCCCAGTTCTGCAGTGCATTGGCAGTGGGCTGTCCCCGCCCCCGCTGACCTTTAGTCGCCCGCCGCGCGCCGGGAAAGCGGAGGCGGCGGCGATGGGCGACCTTTACCTTTCAATCAGGGTCTCTGCCAGTGTCTTGCACAACCCAGCGCGCCGTTAGTTGTTGCAACTCGTCGACGTCCATCCTTGACCTCTGAATTCGCCCCTTGCCTTCTGGAAGGGAAGTTGCGCTAATTCCACTTAGAAATAGTACTGAGTGCAATTGAGAAGCAAACATTCACAACGTAACACGTCCGCTTTACACTTTTCCGATAAAAAAAATCAGGCTTTTGTAGTCAAGTACTTCGCTATACGATACAAGAGGTCCCATTCGTGCAGAGGAAGGTCATATAAGTAGCGTCAAACGTTACTAACTGTGCAAGGTCATGGAATGTCGCTGGGGATCTAATAAAATGTATCTATGTCTCTGTAGCCAAGTACTTGACTACAAAAGGATAACTATTTTTTTAAAATATGGATCAGCTATTAAAAGAAAGAGTTCTGAGATGAAGGTTTTTTCGTGCCTGGGTCGGTGTTCTAAGACACAGAAAAACAGGCCTAGCAAATCCGGATTCAATCAATTCCTCTTCCACACATGTCCCCCCTTGTCCTTCATTTGTGACAGAATTTACTCATAAACTGTCAAAAACATTGTCTTTCCGTAATGTACGATCCTCTTACGCGAAGAGAAAGATTAAAAATGCTTAAGAAAGCTTATTATGCCTAAGAAAGATTAAAAAAATAATAATTTGTAACTAAATTAAAAAATCAAAATATTACTGGATGCTTCAACAATGTATACAAGTGTATAATCAACACTACAATAAATGCACAGAATTGTTGCAGTAATTTTCGACGTATATTTTATTCTAGGTAAATTCAAGGTATGATTTATTCAAGGTGGGAAAACAGTTTTTATTCTTTTTTACCGCAGATCAGTAGTCCACAATATCTGAGAAAAATTCACAACCATTTGTGTTTTAAGAAAAACGAACGAAATTTTTTTGAAGCCTGTTCCATGATTTTAAGACCCAATACATTTTTTTTGTTATTCTTTTTCAAAAATATTTTTTGTGTTTCAATTTGGGTCTAAGCAAATATCAAAAAATATTTTTCTGATAGTATGAACTATCTTCTTATTTATCACACTTTTTCAATCAGATAAAATAGTGTTAAGCTGTAGAAAAAAATAAAATAAAAACATGGTTTTGTGTGTAGATGTTGTGGGTGGTGGGACGAGGGCTAAAATATCTTTATTATTTTTATGTGAGAATTATAATGTAACCACTCATACGTCATTTGGTTTAGGGGAACATTTTACCATCATTTCCGGGGGCACTCTTTACTGACGATAAATTGCGTCTACTGTAAGGATTAATAATATATTTATTGATATCCAGATAAATAATAATTAAAATCAAAATTCTTTGGTTGTGTAATTATCATTCCTTGCACTGTGAGAAGTTTGTGTTCGAAATTCGCACGTCTATTTGCCTTATCATGCATTTCTTCATCTTGGGGCCGCATAGCGCTTTTAGGAAACGCGTCACCACTAAACAATACTCTTTCGCTCTGTCTCATCCGGCAAGAAAGAGCGCAGTAGTTGGCTCTTATGAATATGAACAATTTCGCATCTGCTTACATGACGGCGAGGGGGGGGGATTTCGTCTTGCACGGGAAAGGTAGTTTGTGTATGAAGCCAGTGATTTCGTCTTGAATAAATTAATTTTTTCATTTGACTCTAAATCAGGGCCGTGCGTTAACATGGCACTGTTCGAAATGTGCAAATGGGTGCATGAGTGTTAAATGGCCGTGCAAGCGTGTCTGACGAGCATCGAAGTGGACGACCGGTGGAAGTTGCACCTTTCTGCATCGAATCTCGTATTGACACGTTAATTCGAGACAAAAAGGATATTTCTGTTGAACTTATAGTACCAGAAGTGTTCGAAGTGTCCACACAATCATTCATAAAAAACTGCGGACAAGAAAACCTGTACGAGATGGGTTCTAAGACAACTTACGGATACTCACTAAGAAATCAGACTGACAGTCGATAGCCAGCCGCCGACCCGGAGACTACCCCGACGACGCTGCTGCCACTGAAGATGTCCACCGCAGACGTGGACGAAACGTTTGGCTCTTCAATGCCAACTGGACCACGGCCTACCAGCCCGGAAACTTTCACTCATATGACTCCGGTCGTGAAAGCCTACAATGCTATGTAAACTATCAACTGCCAATATTGTAGTAATATGGTTGAAAACAAATCAAAGCCTGCCATTGGGACGAAACGTCGTGGACTTTTGACGAAAGGAGTCATTTTGCTTCATGTCAAACGAGCGCCCACATACGGAACGCCTAACTGAAAAGGCACACCAAAAAATGGGATGGGGGATCCTCCTAAATACCTCCTACAGCTGATCTCGTCATCGAACTTCCTGTTTGAGCCCACAAAAGGGCTTTACATGGAAAACATTTTTCATCAAATAAAGTTAAAGGTATGGTGGAAATGTGACTTCGAGACCAACAAAAGGAATTTTATGCTAGAGGCATACGCAAATTAGAAGAACTATGGGACACTTGTTGAAGTGTTTTTGAGACTATTGAAATGTAGGCAAATGTATTGTATTCATTAAATAAATTGTTTTTAAGCTGCGGTAGTTTGTCTCGTTACTTATTGAATTGCACTCGTAGTATAATTCTAAAAGAGTAAATATACCCATAAGAGGTGTTCTACTTCAGCTACTGGGTAAATGTCCCATATCGATCAGGTTTTTTTGCCCAGTTTCTCAACATGCAATGACCAAATAATGAGATGGACCCTTCTTTCACTTTAAGATGTAAATATAGTTTCACTAAGCGTGGATTTATTTGATCTCTCTGTTGCAAGTTGTGGAAGGTCAGAGACAGTGTTTGATTGCTATTTTGTTTGTAGTTTTATAGAACTAAATCTATAGTTCGTTTATGATGCACATAGGTTTTCCATTTGTCGAGAGCGAACATTTCTAATTTTAGAATGTTGGACACCATGCTTTGTTGGTTCTTTTCTTAATTCAACTATGTTCTATAGTAAAAGGAATTGAGGTAGGGATATTAGAGACTCAAAGGATACCTTTTAAATCGAATTTTGTCCCATACGTCACATGGATTCATGACGAAAATAAAATCAACATTCAATCGTTTATATTATTTAACTTTATATTACATATTTATTGCCATTTCACCCACTTTCGTTGTAACTTTCTTGAAAAATATAATGAAATATAGCATAGTAATGACCCATTTGATTAGCCTTTAAAGTTGCTATTAATACTTACTTGGTTATATATGTATGCGATCTAAAACGCGTTGTGTTTTTGTGGTCACAGGATTCTGGGCCCCCACTGCAACACGTACACATTCACTAAGAACCTGGCGGAGCACATCGTGGATCACTACTCGGACCGCCTGCCCGTGGGCATCTTGCGGCCGTCAGTGGGTAGGTGTTGCGCCTGCGGCTTCGGATCTTCCCGAACCACCTGCGCTTAACGCGCGTCAATGGACAACTCTTCTTGAAACAGAGTATCAGGCAGTTTTAGCGCCAGGCAGAAGGTGATATCCTAAAACTTCATTGGTCACGTCACTAAAGACGTTATGATCGTAAGGAACAACGTTTAGAAGAGCTTTTCATGTTAGGAAAATAGTAAAAAGAATTTTTAAGAGGTTCCTGTTAGTACAATTTTGTTACGTAAAAACTTATACATGGACCAGGGGATGCAAGGTGGCGGTACATGGGCGACAATAACGACAAAGTAGAATAATACTGAATAGAAAGAAAATTGAACATGACATCGGCCAAGCATGCAGATCAGCGCCGAATATGAGGAGGGAAGAGCCATTTCGTAAATTGTAGGAAGAGGATATTATGTAATATAGAAAATATTATACGTTCAAGATTATAAAGAATGGCAAATATATGTGGGAACATGACCCTGCATACTATAAAATAAATACAAATGTGAATGAATGCTAAGTTGCTAAAATTTATGAATGAGAATTTAACTCGTCGTTTGTAAATTGTACTTTTTCTTGTTTATTTGTGAGTACACTGCATACGAGTCAGAAATTATGAAAATGAGATGCTTTAGAAATTATAAAAATTAAAGAAGACAAAACATTCTTGAAGATATTTCTGATCAATCTCAAACCACGTTGAAGATATTTCTGATCAATCTGGGCCTTTACCAGACATTAACCAGACTTCTCTTGAAGAAAACGTTATCGAGAGCTTGTTGAATTGTGTATAGTTTTTATTGGAACAAACTCGGACTCAATTATCAATATTAGACCACCAGAGACATTGCACCATGTTCAAAGAATGGGAAAAGCAAATTATTGCTTTAAAATGTTTTTGTTTAGAGAGCAATTGGATTTAAAAGTGTTTGAAGAGAACAGTATGAAAAACATTTGTTTGTTTCTTGTAATAGAGTATGTTAAAGCTTGAATGGAAAGTTCATTAGCAGTGAGAGCTCCATTAATAATTTAACGTTTTAAAAAAAATTGAAGAAATGTAAAAAAAATAAAGAAATTTTGCAATCATCTATGGACTTACAATGCAGAGTCAAGTATTTTAGCAATTTTTGATACAAATGTTTGTATTGCATCCACAAACGGCATCATAGAAAATTCGCAACGGGAAAGTATTTTCACTGAAAGGAGATGTGTCATTCATTCTAGTGAATCTCCGTCCTCTTAGGTAAGATTTTAATATTAATGAAATTATTTTTATTTATTTATTTATAATACTTTTTAATAAACATTTTTTTAATAGTTTTATTGCATAAGATGGTGAAATTTATAATTTATAAAATATATAACATTGTGTTCTAAAAATATTTGCAAATTAAGTCATTTGAAGTTTTGATGAAATATTAAATGAAATATAAAATAATATTAAAATATATTTGTTGTATTTGTTTCCAGAAAAAACAATAGAGTATTTCATTTCCCAAAGAAGTTAAAATTTATGAACGAAATTGCATGTTGGCATTGTCTTTCTGAATCATAGCCCAGATCTCTGGGATGAGGAAATTAATTTTCATTCAATTGCACTTGATGTAATACATGCAAATGAATATGTACTGTTTAATGGTATTTGGCCAAATTGTCATTCTTCAGAACATGTAATTAAGATGTTGACTTGGACAGCAGTCAATATCTTTTTAAAAAATTATTGCAAGAAAGTCATTGACCAAATATTTTGTGAAATGGCTAAAAGAAAGTTAAAAACTCACCGGATAATTTACAATGTGATGTATATATTGTATGTTAATGTATCAATAAATGTGACTGGGCTTCTTGCCCGTACATTATGCTTTATTCATAACCTAAATATTTACTTATTCACTACATCCCTTGTAATAATGTTAAATGTTTAGGGGTGTAAAGTATCTGGGGGGAAAATTGTTCCTGGGATCAATCTTAAGAAGTAAAAAGTGAATGTATTAAAAACGAATTTATTGTGGTTTCTTTAAATATATTACTTTATTTCACTTTCATAAGCTTTAAGTAGAAAGGTATTTGTAATACATTATCAAAATTGTACACGAATTACGGGTTTCTAGTGTAACTGCGCAGCGGTTGGCCGGCCTACCTCAGATGACATCAGAAATCAGTGTGGAGGCTTTCTATATCCAGGGGGTGTTGGTCCAACGCATTTTTGCGATTAATTTTTAAAAATCATTTGAGTGTATATGTTCATGTTCTCCACATACACACAAATAAATTTATTTTAAATAAAAGGTTTTATTTTAAAGGGAACGCTCACTTTGAAGAGAATTTCTATTAAAGTGTTTCTCAAAATAATATACACGATACCTGTGTAGTGAACGATTATATTCTTGCGCACATATTGGAAGCGAATCGGAGCACGTCAAGGCACAGCAATCGAGGAAGCCTTGGCTAATGTACACCGTAAACCCGGGATCAGCATATTCATGTATACTATTACTGTATATTCTGTGCTGTATATTATTGTATTTTTTATTCTCTCAACCTACCTCAATTATTAAACACTTTCAAACTCACAATGATTTTTTGCCACTTCGTATATAACACGGACAAAGGCAATGCATGAACGATGACATTCTTTACCACTTCAGTAACGGCATTCTTTCAATGTTCACACAGGACATTACATAACGCCTTATTCAAATCCACGATGAACTAATAATAATTCCTAGACATTGATGAAATCAGTAATGGAAATCTCAGACGTCATTCTCTGGTGGCGCGCAGCTTAACTACTGGTATTGATGCACTGTTGAATCTGTGATGTAAAGCTAGGCGAAAAATGTCCAGAAAAGTTATTATTTTGAAAGTATATTACTGTTTAAGTTTGTAAATCATAGCCTATAGTACTCCAGGCATTTAAAGGATGCTAATACAAAATTTTCATCGGTATTGGTTCAGTGAATTCAGAGATTACCGCGCTGCAAGACAACGCACTTCTGTCTTTATATATTAAATATAGAAAATAATATAGATATAGATATAGATTATACTACTCAGTATATTATCCATGAAATAATTCAGATTTTTTATTTTTTATTTTTACGTAAAAAAAAAAACAGTTAAAAACTGCGTATGACGTGCTATGGGGAAAAGTGAATTGTGTGCACATTTTTCCAAAATTCTGTGATCACCTCGTATAACAATTTGAATTTTGAAAGGAGAAAGAAAAACAAAGCTCATGTAATAAAATCTATTTCCAGGATAAACAAGCAATAAATTTTGAATTTGAAAGGGAGAAAAAAAACTTATGTAATAAAATCTATTTTCAAGGATAAATAGCTATAAATTTTGAATTTTGAAAGGAGAAAAAAACTCCCATGTAATGAAAAAATCTCTTTTTCAGAATAAATAAGCAATAAATTTTGGTTCTTATTACTTCTGCCATGACAACATGGAAACGATAATTTGAGTAATTATGTTCACTGAATTCTAGAAGACGTGCACAGAAAATACATGAAGTTGCATGTATATAGATATAGATATAGATATAGATATAGATATAGATATAGATATATAGATATAGATATATAGATATAGATATATAGATATAGATATATAGATATAGATATAGATATTAGATATAGATATAGATATAGATATAGATATAGATAGATATAGATATAGAATCGACTATCCTCCTTCACAGGTCGATATATACTGGGAGGCTCGACGTCTAATGGTTGAGGAGCCACGGACGGGCGTTGCATAAACTAAACTAAACTTATTAAACTATCCTTAATTGACATCTTGAGAATTGTACTGAGACAAAATGTCTCAGTACAAAATGTTACAAAATGTACAAATTTGTACAATGTATAATGTACAATATACAAATGTACAATACTCAGTTACAAAATGTAAATAAATCGTAAATTTGCCGTACTTCCGGTCAATATGTGTTAATTATTTTATATTATTTGAATTCATTGGGTCATTTGTTAATTAAAGACATTCATGATAATAATCAAAGCACGTGCCAAATCGTACATACGTATATGACATCCCGCGGCGCAACAAACAGGTTTCAACATGCTCACGGAAATTGCTTCAGCGAAAGGATAAATGTAAAAGGCCAGGTGATCTCAGAAAAGTACAATGAAAGAATACTTGAAATGTCAGACGAATAATGTATCGCAATAATTCAGGAACATAAAATTGTTGCTCGGATCTCATAGCTATTGCGAGCACTCCCGGGTTAAAATACTGGTAAGTTGGTTGATTTAACTTTCCTATATTTTAAATATTGTATTTGTTTCCGTTTTGATTCTTCACTTCAAAATAAGACATATGCAATATACCTAAGAATTTTTTATAGTTTTTGTTTTTACAATAGTCCGGTCCTCCAATAGCCTCAGTGACTGTGAACTGGCCCCCAGTTTAAAAGTTTAAGAAACCCTGATCTAGTAGGTATAAAAATAGTAATGAAGTAAGGCAATAAAAATTAGTATTTTAGCGGGTAGAATGGTTCAGATAATGTCAATGATTTATTCTTTAAGAAGAAATCGATTGGTCTAGATATTAAAAAATAAAAATGTTATGATGTGTACATAGATCATTGTAATTATTAATCAAATTATTAGAGTATGATCATGAAAAAAGATAAGTTGTTCTATTAAGTAGTATGATCGATATTGTAAATTTAAATTTGATCATGTAGCCACACTTTTCAATAGAAGAAATCCTTTATTAATGGAGATTAAATTACACTTTGTTGCCATATTGTAAGTTAGAATAGATAACTCGGAATATGAATGTCCTGCGGGAGGGATATTTTGATATCATTTTAGGGATCTATTTAAATTCATGGAAATTAATGGTTTTCGATGTGAAATTATTCTTTCTCATATAGTATAGATTAATATGATAATTTTAAATTAGGAAATAATTTAACCTAGTGATGATAAACTATTTCATGAAGTAAAAGCATCTGAGTAATCAGAAGATCATCGAGGTAGTCCAGCTTACACTAGAAAGTGTTGAGAAAGAATGTTAGGTTTACCCAGTGGCGGCTTGTAAGGGTAGTGCAAGCGTGCCATGGCACCACCAACAAAAAGGAGAGAAAAGAAGTTCACCACTAATGTGTATAAAATAGTTTCTTCAACACATTTTTCTTTATGATAATTCATTTGAACGAGCACTTCGTCACTCGATCTCTTCAAACGCACAGGGCGCTGTGCCATCTGTCAGCCACCTTCTAAACCTCGGAGCCACCTACTGATTGCCTCCGAGGATGTCCATTTAACGATGTATGAAGACCTCTGTGTAGGTTAGTAGGCGTCGCTTATGGGCGGGATGGTGCCACAAGCGAAGTGTCACAGAAGTTCACGTTCTCCTCCACAGAGTGCACTAATGGCACTATCTTCATCGCGCAGATTATATCTCGCTCAGAATGACCTCGATGCCCTGGTATATACTATGCTCGCCCTTTTAAAATATTTCATGAAGTAAAACTGCTGGGTAATCAGAAGATCCTCAGGCTCCTAGTTCTCAACTCAGCCGATATTGCACGGCTCGGTAGAAAATAGGAGCTCCACTCGGAACGTCACGGCTCAGTTTGCAGTGCTGCCCATCTTCTTCCTTTCCAATGCGGACTTCCTAGTTTTCGGTCTGTCTTTCTATCGACCTGTGCGTACCATGTTCCTTCTTGTTACTCAGTTATTTCTATAACTATTAATTATGTCATCAGAATTTAAAAAATCTTCCGTTGTTTCTCATAGCTATCTAGTCGAAGACGAGTTATTACCCCGAGTTTTCTGTCAATAAAGTTGACAGCCCTGCAATGCCGTGACGTAGACAGAACCCGTCTCTCCCCGCACACCCCGCTGTGGAGTATCAAGAAAAAGTGCGCGATTAGTACTTCTTTCGTGGTTACTTGTGTTTCGCATATGGAGTAGCGGCGTATTCCGTTAGCGTAAGGCTTCCCCTCTTCTTCCCCTACCCTTTTTCAGCGTCTTCATGAGAATTCTGTGGGCGCTCAGGCTTTCAGTCTGGGTATTTCATTTGTTCTTATTATTGATAGTTTGTTTTCAGTTTAATCTTCACTATAACGTAATGAATATGTCACCGTAAAATTCAATTTTGTGTTCACGAATTTTATTTTGGATATTACTTAATCAGTTTTAAAACATCGAAACGATATTTAAATCGTCGATGGTTTTTGATCCATGATTTATTAACATCAATGTTACAATTTTGAACATCGATGTTTTGTTATCGATGTCGCATCACTATACACCAATAGAATTCCGTACCGGCTATCAATGAGTTTACCCCAATAAATATTACTGTAAATTATATTTTTATTCATTTTGGATTTATGTTACTCCCGTAAATAATGGAAGATTTAATGGTATGAGATAGGAGTAATTAAAGAGAACAAATTTCATTTCACATGAAAATCCCTATCTTCAATTTTGTATTCGCAGCAAGATTCGAAAAAATGTTTGCAATTTTCTAAAATTCAGAATTAACAGTGAAACTCGGACCCAAGCCACCATTATAAACGTATATCACTAACTCTTAAAAGAAATTTAAAGAAACTTCAATCCTTTTTGAAAAAGTTTGATAATGTCCCACGGGTTTCCTATTAAGTACCCATTAAATACTTACCAGGAGCGGTAGCTCAGTGCATCAACTGATGTCACTGCAGCGCCTCTGACCGGGAGGTCCTAAGTTCGAGTCCTGACGGCGGCAGGTTTTTCGACACTAGCTTTTCTGGTGGGTCGAATTCAGTCGCTGTCTGGAGGAGAATTCTAGCAGCCGGCTGCTCTGATCGGTAGTTTTCCGTAGTTTCTCCTATCAACACAGGTGAATGCCGGAGCAGTACCCTACCAAACAGGCCACGGAACGCGCGCGATCTGTCCTTCCTCTTCCTTGTCCTATCCTCCTTACACCCCGCCGCCCATGCATTTACTGCCCATATTCCGGGAGACCGGTCGCGAGCTTAGAGCTTGTCACGGCTTGGGCGGTGCCCAGGTGGTGGGAGAGTCCTGACTAGGGGGAAACCCCGGTAGCCGACGGTGGCCGGATCTCGCCATCCAGCAGGGGAAGATCACCGCCATCTCCAGAGAAAAAACATGCACTACACTAACGGGACTAATGACCGAAGCAGTTGACGTGCCCGGAAACACGATTCAATCAATCAACTCATTAAATTAAAAAATGTTATTGAAAATCGCAGAACTTCGAGAGATCAAATCTACCAAGGGGTATTCAGTTTAGTTCGAAGTCTACATATCTTTTAGGCGCTAGTGTTGTGCACAGACGACAGACGGACAGACACAATGACGGACCAACGTTTGTAAGAATATGTTGTTTAAACGTTATAGTAAATGCTAAATTTGAAGGTCTTTTTCACAGAAAATCTTTGAGTCTTCAAATTCGTCATTGGCAAAACGCCATTGGAACTCATTTGAAGCATTTCTGCTTACAAACACAATAAAATAAACATTTTGCTGGATATGTGCATATTAACGACGAGAGGGACTTCACAAAGAAAATTCACTTGCGTAATTTTTGTATGCGTATTTTGTAAAAAACTAAAGATATCAGAAAAATGAGGTCTTTTATGTCTCCTTAAACAGTGCATTTATCCGTATCTGTACAAAAGATTTGAACAAATAATTGGGAGATGTTTTTGAGAAAATGGCAATTGAGCGTTCCTGAAAATGTGTTAATTTGATCTCATTTTTACAGAACAGTTTCTAATGACTTTATAAGACATTATTTAAGATACATGATCTCACAAATGCAACCATGTTAACAAATGGATATTAATCTAAATATGAACGTGAGAGAGAAAGATATCTGAAAATGACTGATTTCTTCGACAAAAAACATATATTTTTGGCACAACTGAAATAGTTTGAATTAACTAGAGAAAGGGGAGAATAAAAAATGATTGAATAATACTTCATACAACAATTACATTGATTATTTAATAAATTACGTGAGTTATGTCGGAAGAAGTGAAGTACAAAGAAAGAAAAGACACATACAATATAATTGGTAGCTTATAGCCACAAATCTTCAGTTGCCAGGAACCCAAGAGCTTTCAAAAATACCGACAGTTTGAAGCACAGAAAAATATTTTTCTCTCAATTAGAATATAGTTTGGTTTTATGCGACTTCCGAGGGCCACAGGTATGAAGCCAAAGACTGCATGATTGAATATCGTATCATCATGGAATTGTTCTAAATTTGATTGGTTCTCATACACCCACGTATCCCATCGCACATCATCACATCCAGAATCATTCATTCATCATTGACTTCCTCATCGTCTCCCAGTGGCGGCTCCATCGAATGTCGGAAACGTAATTTCAAATATGGAAAACACTAATATACGATAATATGTAAGCAATTCATGTATATTAATTAAAAGAAGTGTAAGAAATATCTATTTTGAAATATTACTTACATAGTTTGATGAATACATGCCTCAGTCACGTATATTCGCCCCCCGCATACATGACTCTTAGTTTGTTTGCAGTGGGCACTCGTCTTTGCAGTCGTTCTGTATCGAGACTGAGATCTGTACTGAGCATCACAAGAAAAGTAACATTAATTTTAACAATGATACATAATGCATTATTTACCATTTGGACTGTATAAATGAGTATAAACAACCTGTAACAACTATTGTACTACAGCTTCCGGGTCAATGACCCCCATCTCGATCAGGTTTTTCGTCCAGTTTCCCTGATCCATTGAGCAAATGCTGAGATGGCCCCTTGTTTTGCTTCTGGACATAAATGTAACTTCATTTTCTGTGCACGTCTTCTAGAATTCAGTAGGAAATACAATTATTCAAATTATCGTTTCCATGTTGTCGCGGCAGGAAGTAATAAGAGCCAAAATTTATTGCTTATTTATCCTTGAAAATAGATTTTATTACATGGGTGTTTTTTTTGTTGTTGTTTTTCTCCCTCTCAAAATTCTAAATTTATTGCTTGTTTATCCTTGAAAATAGATTTTATTACATGGGAGTTTTTTTTGTTTTTTTCTCCCTTTCAAAATTTAGAATTTATTGCTTATTTATCCTTGAAAATATAGATTTGCTACATGGGAGTTTGTTTTTCTCCCTTTCAAAATTCAAAATTTAAATGATATATGACTTGAGTGTAGGGATCACGATTTTGAAAATGTGCACGAAAATTCATTTTCCCATAGCACGTCATGCGCAGTTTTTAACTGTTTTTTTTAATAAATAAATAAATAAATCGAGACAAATGTCGGTTAGAGAACAAAAAACACAAAAAATAACTTAGTTTCGAAATTACGGTGATCGCAGTGTAACACTGTGCGCCAAGTACTATTGTTTCCAAAATTTCCAAAATGTTATTACCCTGGTGTATATTGCAACAATGTAATATCTTCCAACTACACTAGAATCGACAACGAACCTTTGCTGATGCAAGGAAGATTATTGCACACATCGTACGTGACAAAAAGGGACTTCCTCCCAGAAAGGCCCAGGACACATTGATGATACACGTAGGACATGAAATATTTATTTTGAATCAACAACCCTCTCATCCAATGAAAACTCTCCAAGCATCATAAATATTGCATTTAATATCATCAAGAGCTAACTGATTTTGGGGAATTTTAATAACACGCAAAATCTATAAAATTAATTTGCAGCATGTCTCAGACGAAGACAGAAAATTGGTATTCCTCACGGATGCCCCACCGCGCTCTCTAACCAGACCAGCCACCCTTCTGCGATGCACATCTGACGGCTGGTTGCCGTTGGAAAGCAACCAAGAACATACGTTGAAGTATAAGGCCGTAAGGCAATAAAAGAACTTAAGAGCGCCAAAGAGTAAAGACAATAAAAGAACTTAAGAGCGTGGCATGTGCATTGTCTAGGAGACCTCTAGAAGCGGAAGAGACCCCGCGCCACCCGCGTTGCCCCACGCCCCGGCGTGGGAGGAGGCAGAGGCGGCGGCGATGGGCAAAACATTTTACCTTTCAGTCGAGCTCTCAGACGGGTGCCCTGCACAACCCACCACACCGTTAGTTATTGCGACTCCGCGACGCCGCCATAGTCATCTGAATTCGCACCTTGTGTTTGCTGAAGGTAAGTTGCGCTAATGCCACTTACAAATAGTATTGCATATAATAGCAAACATTCATACCTGACGCGCCCACTTCAAACTTTTCCGATAAAAAATGAAAAAGATAACACACATTTTACATTTTTCAACATTATCAGCTGGTCATCTAGGTCGGATTTAGCCACTATCACGAGGATAATCCTAGCACCGGGCGGCTGCTCTGATCGGTGATTTTCCGTGGTTTCTCTGATCAACACCAGACGTATTCTAACAAACGGGCCACGAATCGCGCTCGATCTTTCCTTCCTCTTCCATGTCCTATTGGCACCCCTTGCTTACACACACTAACATGCATCCGCTACCACACATGCCGGGGGACCGTTAGAGCGTATCTGAATGTATCGGTACCCCAATGGTGGGAGTTACCTAACTAGGGAAAACCTCACTAGCGGACGGCAGGTCGTCGCCGGATATCACCATCAAACGAGACACCACCTCCACCTTCGAAAGGAAAACATGCATTACACTTGTTTTATAATTATTTTCATCTGTCAAAGTGTTGTAAAATAATGTACATGTGTTGTATGTGAATTTTTTGTAATGAGATGTTGATACAGTCACCCGATGAATATGATGACTACGTCGAGTGTTATAGTAATATGCATCGGCGTTTTCTGAAAATTTATTCCCGCCCTTAAGCAAATCATTTTCAACAAAAACCACTGATTCGTAAATCAACAGACAACGCAAAGGTAAAATTCCTAGTTTAATAAAGAGAGGCTTACAAGAAAAATGTGGGTGAGATATTGTTATTTTTCGTGCAATTATTTTTGTAATCTAAAAGTCTAGGAGCTATAAGATGTAGTTCCCCAGAATATTATGACTTATCTCAGGCAGGAATGAACATTTGCGAAATATACACAACGAGCAGTAATGAAGGCTGACTGAATATGCAACAATTCTGAACGCGTAGCGTAATGACCTTAATTTTGTGTTCAATTCGTTTAAATGGACGTTCCATTTGAAGTTTGACTGAATTTAGAGACCTAAAAATTTTGTATTCTTAACATCAGTCAATGATACGCCGTTCATTTTCAATGGAGCACAGAATTGTTTATTTGAAATAGAAAACTGCATTAAAACCGTTTTCATTTCATTTACTATTAATTTGTTATTTTGGAACCTATTTGAAACATCTGGTATTGTACTATTTACGGTTTTTATTGTAATAAATGTTCGTATCATCAACAAAGAGAACTGTTTTTCCAGTTCGAATCGTGGAGGGCATATCGTTTACGATGAGTAAGAAATGAATAGGGCCTAAAATCAATCCTTGAGGAACTCCACGTGTAATGGGCAAAGAGTAGGAAAGGTGTGTACATAATATTCCATAATACCAGAAAGGTATTTCCAATCTCTGAGATCGTTGTTTAAGGTACGAATATAAACAATCTAGTGCAATACCACGGATTCCATATTAAGGTAATTTTGAAAGTAAAATGTAATGATCAATGACGTAAAGAGCTTTTGAGATATCTAAAAATAATCCAAAAAGTGCTTCGTTTTGGACCAATGATGAGGCAACATCTTTAAGAAAGGGAAATATAGCTGTTTCCGTAGATTTTGATTTTCTGGATCAATGTTGGCAATCTGAAAGCGCGTCGTGTTTACAGAGAAAGGTTTCCATTCGTACGTAAAAAATCTCTCTAATATTTTTGAAAAAAAACCTGACAGAATAAAAATAATCCGATATTTTTTAATTTCATTTTTGTTGCATTTTTTGAAGATCGGCTTAATCTTAGCAGTGTTAAAAATATCTGGAAACGTTCCGGTGCATAAGAATGAATTACATATTTGAGTTGACGAGTGTATTATGGCAGGCGTACAGATTTTTAACAAAGAATCCAGGAATTAATCTAAACTGGACGAATATTTACTTTTTAGTTTACCGATTATTTTGAGAATTTCATTAGAAGTTTCGGAAACGAACATGGTGTCTAAAATTTTGGGGGAAATGTCTGTTATTGAATTTTGTGGCTGAAGATCCTTGTGAGATCGGCAGCAATTCTGAAAAAGTATTGATTAAAGAGACTAGCCACTGTTGCCGGATCGTTAATTTATATCGTTATATTTTAAAACATTCTCTACAAGGTTTCTAGTTGATTTTGTCGTATTTGTTTATTATATTCCACATTGCTTTTGTTTTATTTGAATTCAAAATATTCTGATCGTGTTTCATGATTTTAGCCTGACTTATTACTTTTCTTAACAATGACTTGTACTTTTTAAATTAGAGGAGGAATTCTTGAGATGCGTTATGACGTTTAAAAATGAAAGAAAAAAATCGTTAGTTTTTACATGATGTTTTAATCCCTTATTTTATCCAAGAATTGCTTTTCCGTGAAATATTTAATTTTGTTTTTCGAAGAGGAAAGCAAGTGTTAAAATGAAATGAAAGCGTTGAAAAAAAGAATTATATTTACCGTTTCTATCAACAGTATTATAAAATGCGTCCCATGACTCCTGCATCAAGTAATCAATTAATAATTTTATTTTACTTTAGTCCACAATCTAGTCATACGTGTAATCTTTATTGTGTCAGTGTTCGCATTTCTAATAATGGTCATAATTTGAGCATCGTGGTCAGTGTATCCTAAATTTTGTGTTCCAACTTCATATCGAGTAGTATTGTTAATTATAATTTGTTCGATTGCCTTCATCGAATGTAGTGTAATCCGTGTAGGTACATTAATTGTAATATCTAAATTGAAGGAGTTAATTAAATTGAGAAACTGTAGTTTTTCGCATGATTCGACCAGAAAATCAAAGTTAAAATCTCCGCGAGAGTTCAGGAGGCCTTGTATGAATGGTGACATTTTATCAAATATTCTTCTGAACTTTTCTATTTTAAAGTGACTTATCGTACTCGGGTGTGTTAATATATCATTGATTCGGATAGTGATAACAAACAAACCGTCAATTAACATCAGTGCCTCGATCCTCTGCAAGGAGGATATGTCCTTTCAAACCGCTTACAGGAATGTTTCTAAATATTGCTTCCATTGTACGCCTCAAGATAATACTTGTATACAATAGAATGCAGAAATTCAAAGTTCGTTAATGGTTACTGAAGATGTTATTTGGACATGGGAATAACCAACATATACAATCTGGAAATAGAAAGCTCAACAATTCCTATAGTGTATATTATCAAAATAACTATGGGCTTTACAGAACAACAGCAACATTTGATTCTTCATTACCTGTGCCTCAAGACCAAACAATTAATTTATCATTCATCAACTCATGTACTTCAACAAGGTGAATTTACAAGATTACTTCCAGTTAACTCGATCCCCTCACAATATCCCATCAGCAACTACTTTTGTCAAATTGTCAAGCCAAAGAAGTGGTCCAGAACACGGAAAGAGAGTTCTTCATTGCTTGCAACAACCAGGTAAAGATCTACAACTTTTGAATTACAACACGACTACAGCAGAATTCCACTTCAAAATAAATATGGACTATTAGCAGATCTACAAGGACACACTAACGAAGAACGTCCAGCTAGTTTCAATTCCATAATAATTGTTTCCAATGTTTACAACTTCAGTGATTTTACCACAAGATATAAAAAGTAATGTTGAAAATGATTTTAACAAAACTATGAAAAATAATGTCAAAATTAACTTTCAAACAATTGAGATTTTGAAAATATAAATCATTTTGTGTACAAATAATATTCAGCTCACTCTTATCGTGACCCTACTATTAAAACAATGCGATTTTATTCAAAGTACGGAAGTAGGAAGAAACGGAAGTATGGCTCTCGGCCTGGAGATTCCCACACCACCACAGGCTGGACCCCACAAATAAAACAGCTGTAGCATCACCGCCTGCGCATCGACGTGTATGTGCTTTTTCTTTTCCTTTTTTTATTTGGCCTCTACACCTTGACACCCTTAAGGGGCGTTGAGCGCTTTGCACTGAGAAGTTATCCTCCATAATGTGCTTTATTTTAGAGTAATCCTCCGTTAATTACTATATTTGTCAAGTCTCGTCACGTCGCAGTCAGTTAGTGCCTTTAATCCCTTCGGCCAGGGGCTCGACGACGTTAGATCGGGTTCCTGTACAGTCGCAACCAAGAACCCGCGAGTCTTGAATTCGCTTACCCTTCGCGACTTCACGGGCGTAGTAAACGGGTCAGCTGGCGCCGTCGGCCCGTTCGACGCATCAATTAGATTTTCAAATATTGATGTGGCATTGTTGCGATATTTCTATTAAGCTTATGGATTCATAAAAAAATAAATACACTAATACATTGAGAATAAGAACTGAGTAAAGTAAAAAGTGCAAGAAACTAAAATATATAATTCTAAATGGGCATTTTGAATAATAAATTGTAATTAAAATTAAATTTCTTGTTTGTATTATTTCCGGCATCTTCCTAAAAGTACAAAATTAAAGAATGAGATTTGTCCTTCAAATGAAATTTGTTGTTCATAGTCTTGCAACAAGGTTCAGTTGTTCAGTTCTTACAATAAGGTTATGATCCTGTTTTTGAAGATGTTAGTAGTTTTCGAGCAATATTGTGTGCAATATGTGCAATTTAAAAAAATAACAAACACAATATTTTCTCAAAAACGGCTCAATATTTTCTTTACATTTTTGATAGGGATAGTGCTAAATGTACTCTATAAGATGACATAAAAGTCATATACCTCTATTCTTTTTTTCAAAAATTACAAAAATTAATTCATTTTACTTGTCTTTCTCGGTATTAATATTTGCATTAGCGACAATTTGTTCACAAAATTGTATTTATGAGTTCTTGTGCTTTAAATAATGTCATAAAAATCTCTGGAGATCTAAAGAGTTTTTCCGCATGTTCAAAAACGGAAATATTCTCGCCGTAAATATGCAAATTTGTAGCTCGTTGTTAACACAATTGCTTTAGCGCGGGTCAATCCATTTTAATGGTCCAGAATAAATTGGTTACTCGACCATCTCGAAAAAAAATTCATATTTTCAACATAAACTTCTTTATGTTTTGGCTGTACAAAAACATCTTTGACTTATTTTTATTTTATCTGGTGTAAAAATGGCGGCCGTCTTTGTTTTACGGCGTGCGCCATTTTTCGCATTTGTAGACATTTGCTCTTTTCTAAATTACTCAGCTTTGGATTGTTCTAGCATTCTAAAATAAAAGGCATTATCTTGGGTGCACTCTAGCCTAAAAATGTAAATATATTTATCAACCTTCTATGTTTTTATTTGAGAAATATTTGCAGCCAAATCTATCAGACGCAGATAGACTAGTTTGATTTTCAGAGGTAATTTCTCAAAGAAGGAGTCAAAATCTCAGCCTTAACTTTTCAGTGATTTTCCTCATAACAGTGGGATTACGTTTTGTAGTATATCATTGGTAAATAACGTACCGACAAAGTACACCTTCTTAACAAAATTAATTTTTCTTCTTCAATTATCGCTGTAATATCTCTGTTGGGGACAGATAAAATCTGAAGATTGCACACATACTAGTTGCTATGATGCAAACTACTTTAAAATGTCATCTTTTAGATTGAACTCAAGTATTTTTTATTCTAAACTTTCGCAAAAAGTCTTCTTTTCACATTGAAGATGCGTGGTGACAAGCCGTAATATAACCAGTTTTTTGGAAACTATTTTAAACTAAAATCCATTTGTGATTTAAAATAATTAATTATACTTTATAATAAACTTAAAAGTTCCTAATCTATTTTAAATATTACTTTAAAACAATCTTAGATCTTGATATTTACGTTTATAATTAAAAATATGAACATTTTGAATTCAAAAGCTGAACTAGATAATATAAAAATAGTTTTATAAAGTATAACAGATAAATGAAAATCAGCGATTTGTTTATTTTTTGACGTTTAAATTAGCCACTCTGCTTATTACTTCTGGACGTTTCTTCTGATATACGGACAATTGCACTGCACTTCTCAGACTCAAAGAACGCGAAAGAATATCAAAATAACACGTTGGACGCAATGATTTTCCTTGTAAAAGTGTGAAACATTTTGTAAAAAATAATAGGATAAATTATTCTTTATGATAATTAAAAATATAAATATAAATTATTCATTATTCGTGTAATAAATAGAGCCAAAGATTGGAAATTTGTCTCAATACTTACTTTTTGATGTAGGCTTTTTATGTGTTTTGTAAGGATCGGCAAAGTGGCCATAGATATGTAATTTCTGAATCATACATCTCCAAATCTGTACTTACAGATAGATGTCCATATCGAGATTATTCATAATAAAAATAATACTTGTTGTCTTCACCAAAGTCTTTAATAAACTTCATGTCTTTAGGGAAAACTCCATAAGCTTGGTTTATGTAACTAGTGAAGTAAAATTACATATACAGCTGAAACACTCCATATTGATAAACGGTGCATAAATGTGAACAGGACACAGAAACACGTTTTATGGAAATAGAAAGCTACAATGAGTCACAAACTCATAGACGATTGAAAATACGCTGTTCAAAATTATGTTAATCCGGCCCATCGCGGTGGTTTGTCATATTCACTAACCTTAGGGTTGTTGGTATTCTAAGAAAGGGTAAGGTGGCACGATCATGTTGGCACAACTAGTTTCGACGTACCTTCGTAAACTGCACAGACTAAGAGTGCGTATCTAGGTATTCGAGCACCGATAGCATGTGCTGTGATCCTGGATGCGTATATGTTTGCACGCCCTGTTAGGATATTTCAAATTAGGGTTGAATTTTGTTTTTGCAGGTGTTTTCTAAATGGCACCCTAGTAGAGGGAAGGCGCACATGCTTTCCGTGTTTACCATACAGTACCACGTGTCATGTTTGCCTCTGCACGCTGGGACATGCTGATTATCTTGTATTGTTTATTAACTGCCTGCGCTGCTAGCCAGATTCGTTCCTGGTTGGGTGACCAGCTGAAACCGGAATCTAACGGCGTTGAGGGAAAGGATGGCTGGCCAAAAAGAGATATAAGGCTTTTTGATATCCTGGCCGAAGGAATAAAGGCACTGATAGACTGCGACGTGACGAGACTTCACAAATATAGTACGATTACTCAGTAACGGATTACTGCAGAAAGCGGGGTAAAGTGACAAGGAAAGAACACAAAGTGACGCGTTGCGTCAACAACGCCACCACAAATTAATAAAAAAACTTAGTCGCGTTATTTGCACCTATGGAGTACTGTGCAATTGTCAGAATCTCTGAAGAAACGTTCATAAATAATAAGCAGAGTGGAATTTTAAACGCTGAAAAACTAAGCAAACTCTATATTTATTTCTTTGTTATCAATTATTAAATATTTTATATTATCAGTTCACCTTTTTACATCAAAATAACCATATTTTCAATTACAAACATGAACATCCAGAATCTAGTTCGTTTTAAAGTAAAAAGTAATATTCAAAATAAGATTAGGTAACTTTTGTTTTAATAACAAAATGTACTAATTAATTATTTTAAATCACAATGGATTTTAGTTAAAATAGGTTCAAAATAATATGATTACTACTTGTCACAACATATCTTCAAGGTGGAAATGACGCCTTTTTTGCCAAAGTTAACAATGTAAAAAAATATTGTGAGTTAAATATAAAAAAGCCGTTTTTACTAAGTTTGTATCATAGCTATCAGTACGTGTGCGATTTCAGATTTTATCTTGATTTTTAATAGTGATACCACAGTTTAAAATTTGCAAAAAATTACAAATTCAAAATTTTGAATGGTGTAATTTTCAAAGGATTCGTTACTTACCAATGATACTTTTAAAAGTAATTATCTTATCACTAATTTTATGGTAATATCAAGGGAGGAATTACCACGGGTGGTATAGGAAGGATTGTTCTTCGGATATAACTTTAAATTTTTTATCTGCCTATCTATTCAGCGCAAGAGTCTATAGTTTATGGGTTGCTCCTCCTCTTGCAATGTGAACAGGTCAGGAAAATTTTAGAAGAGAACAATTATACTTAGTTATTTGTGAGGCGCTGCATCAACAAAAGATTAAATAGATTGAATGTATTGAATGACGAATCACGAGCTGATAGAGTTGCGGCAGATACAGAACGTTCAGGTAATGAACAGACCATAATTATGCCATACGTACCTAAAATACAGAATAAGTTCAAGAAAGAATGTCTCCGTTCAAATATTAAACTGCACATATACAACACATTAATTAACAAACAGAATTTGATAAGGAATGTCAAAGACCAAGTTCCATTTATAAGAGCAGCCAAGAACGTAGTATATAGTTGCATGCCAAAGGTACAAACTACTTGTGTGCAGGATAAACTAAGCGCTCAATTGACGAATGAAAAAGAGCATTCTGAAATATTAAAGTCTTCTCCTGACTTAATTCTTTATCTAGACACAGACTAAATTTGTCACATATGAATTTGACTTTGGGAACCCACTTATTTTAGACACCGGTCAAGGAGATTCCCGACCCATTTCGAAACACTTCAGATTAAGTTAAATCAGACTCTTAATTCCAATGTTGAAATGAATGTTTTACCAAATACCTATGACAATGTGTTATATAATTAAAATTAAGATCAGGACAATGTAGATCCGAGTATAGTGGTTGTTGGCACACTGCATATTCGTACTCAGTAACGTAACCTCACAAATATTCATACCCTGTTGGTGTCATTCATTCCTTGGAAATGGAGTGTATGTTGGTAACTTAGTTATGTGATATCACCTGAGTGAGTGTGAGTTAATTTCGTAATGTTTCCTCGATTGTTCTACTGCAGAGTAATTCAATGGGATAATGGTTCCCCTACTAAGGTAGGTATTGTGTTGTTTTTTTGGTTTATGTATATATATATATATATATATATATATATATATATATATATAAGTTTAAAAGAAGGATCTTTTATAGTAGATATGTTTGATTTGAAATAATTTTCTCAATAGACTTATACTTTTGAGACAATTGTAGTGTTTATAAACTATACTAGTAATTACACTAATTGATATGTAGAATAACGGTTTCTGTGTCCCATTATTTTAGCACCTGATGATGTAACAAAACTAGTTACGAAATGTTGTGCAATTGATGATATAAATGATTGTCATAAAAAATTTAGATCTTTTGTTACAAATTTGTCAGTTGTTTTACTGTAGTTTATTCGCAATAACATTACTTGCAAATTTACGTATAATTTCTTTGAGGATCTCTGAATAGGCAACGTGCCCTGAATGTAAAAATTTCAAAGAACAAAACAACATTTCTGCCAATGTTTTTATAAATAAATTTGAAGTGTGGTAAACTCAAGTGTATGACACCTTAAAATCAATAACAAATTCAAGAATGAGTGATTAAAAGGTATACTTTTAATAGGTGGTTGCCACCAATAAAAATTCACAAAGACTACGGCGAATAGCCGAAGTCTAAATAAATTCATCTGTTTCTTCAAATATTGAAGAAAATAATATTTATTTTACTTTTTATTGAGTTCTTTGTTTCATTAGACTTTGTGTTGCATTTCTGTATGTCATTTTCTTTACCTCTCCCTGGACCTTTTCATTTCCTGAAAATGTGGTTTTGGGGTGAGATAAACTACTTGTACAACCTATTCCATCTTTGAATGATTGCATTTTCTAAATTGACAGTTTTTATGGCAAATCTGAATAAGTTGGAAACCTGTTTAAGACGAAAAAAATGTTTCATCCAAATGATTCAGGCTTAGATAGGCTTTACTGTACTGAAATGAATTTTGAATACTTTAAAATAAAACTTTGACAAAATTTTAAGTTTCGACTGGAAATATAATACCATTAAAAAATAACCGCACCTTTTATGAATATTCCATTTGGTTAAAATAGCATTGTGGTTTAGTCCTTATTTGATAACTGGAAAAAGTATTGGATGAAAAAAATTAGAAATATTTTTATTGAAATAAATTATATAATGTTGTATAAGTAACACTAAAATTCATGCTGTTGACTTTTTATGTTGAAATTCCTTTTGTCTATTTGCCATATCATACATTTCTTCATCTTCAGGCACATAATGACACGCCAGGAAACGCGTCACCACTAAACAATAACAATCTTTCGCTCTGTGTCATCTAGCATGGGAAAACGGCAGTAGTTGACTCTCATGAATATGGATAATTTCCTAAATCAATATTTCTTCTTGATTGTCAATATATGTTTACAAATAAAGTATCCAAGTTTTTTATGACAATCATTTATTCAGTAATTTCACAACGTTCGCAACTCGTTTTGTTACAAACGTGCATAAGAAATATCAAAAGTTTTTATGACAATCATTTATTCAGTAATTTCACAACGTTTCGTAACTCCTACAACGTATAACAAAACGAGCTACGAAACGTTGTGAAATTACTGAATAAATGATTGTCATAAAACAAACTTTGGATACTTTTATTTGTATGGATAATTTCCCTTCTGCTCACCCGCCGGGGGGGGGGAGTGTTTCTTCTTGCACGGGAAAGTTAGTTTGTGTATGAAGCTAGTGATTTCTTACTCAAAACAATTATTCATTTGCCTCAGTCATTTCTTGTACACTTTTTTAAAAATATTAAATAGTTTTCTGTAGTTTTCACTGAACTCGTAAGAATTTTCCGAAAATTCATGAACAAGGATTTTGTAAAATTGACCCCTCGTTGTGTCTGTGACCTTTTTTGTCGCAGACATTGACTTATGACAAGTGTTAATTTCATTAAAACTTTTGAATTTTCAGAAATGAAACGTCTCTATTTTTAACAATTCACAAGTTAATATTTATTTTATGCATACGTTTATAATTTAATGTCATTCATTTTTGTGCACACATATTTCAAATAACCTTTTATAAAGTTTCTGGAAATCTCTATAAATATCGAGTGTAATATTTTTTGGTAGGTGATGAGACATGTATTGGCTCTTAGTACCTACAGGCGCTCATGAGCTAGCGGTTTTCGTTGTAACCAAAATTAGAGGATGATAAGCTCCGTCTTATCATGTTATGGATACATTACCAATCTACTCATACGATGATATATTAAAGACAACTATATTGTAATGAACCATCCTCCTCTTATAATACAACTATAATCTTTATAATCGCCCGGCGTTACAACGCCAATATAATACCCAAAACCCATCTTATCAATTGCCTGATTTCTGCTCAACCCCACCTCCAAGGTTGCCGTCGACTTCAGAACCTCCGATATTCTTGCACACAAAATCTGGAATTGGCGAGGTTGTGGCTGACCTGTACAGGATCTAACAATATTCGGGCACGTGGGCGTGAGTCATTAACAAGCTACATGCAACAATTCAAACTACGTTCGTTTAATTTGTGTCGAACCGTGATGTTCGCCATTATTATTTTTATCTTTAATTCCTACGCTAGTTCGTTATTTCAGTTGAAATATTATACCAACTAAGTCGTTGCTCATGACTCACATAAAACTTTGCTTAACGACAAAACTAAAATCAAACACACAAACACATCAACGATATAATACATAAATTACATGACACAAATCCAAAAATATTCCATTCATACTGACAATTATAAATAAACTCATTCTGCGAATGCGCACATTCTGCCTGTATATCTATTGAATCTATTTTTACGTTAAGACAGAACTTGATCTTGTGCAGAAGCTAATTTAATCTTTCTCCTCCTTCAAATATGAATTTCAACAAAAAGAAAACAACAAGTTTCATGAACTTCCCTTTTGCCGAAAAGCGTTTGTAATCCGCAGCAAACCATTGTTGCGCGCCGTCCTCGCTGTATGTTACGCAGCGTCCCTCCCAAATCATACTCGCAGCATTTCTCCATCACCTCACATTACCAAAAATTTCTTGAACTCGCTAATATCTTCTTAGCATGTCCTTTTTCATTCTCCTATCATCCTCTTTTCATTACGCAACTAGTAACGCGATTATCCGTCTATCGCGTGTATATTTCCTCAAAAAGTTCTGGCCAATGAATATACTGCGACACATCAAATATTTCCGCGTTATGCATCGTTATTACAGACATGTTACCTAAACTCACTATATCCATTCATGTTCTGTCATTTCTCTTTTAATCGCATACTAAAATTTTATCTTTTTCAGGCCTTGTTCCCCACGTCTGGCTTTGATTCATGCATCCATCTCCTCGTCATTTGTTGCATTGTGTCTTCAGCTTTCTTTTCTGGAACATTTTACCGATCGCTTACGTGTCTTTACCAAAACATCATACCATTTTATTTAATTCTGTCCTTTCCATTCTTCTCTTTATTACTGCTTTTCATTATCAATTTTACGTCTTATTACTATTCTTTACGATTTCCTAATGTTTATTAACGCCAAAATTGCTTAATTTCCGTCGCTCGGCGTCTTAACGTAGTTGTGACGTCGTAGTTGTGAAGTATACAATTTCAATTTGCATCTCTACCGCAGCTCCTCGATATTTTTCAGAGTTGCGAGTAATGTCATAATTTTCCGCGTGATTTCCTTTGTTAATCCCGAAAGTTTCATTTCAATCGCTTTACGCGTTCTCTTAATTTTTAGAAAAAAAAACGCTCCTTTACATTACCTTTCTTATTATAACAATGGCTGTAAATTTGTAATATCGTCAAAAGTGTACTTTCAAAATCACTGTATCTTTGTAAACCCCTGATGCGATTTGCTTCGGATTACTTTTGAAATGTTCTCTAAATGAATGCTATTGATTCGTACTGTCAAATTGGGATTTTGTCGCGTCTTCTTTAATTTATAAAATAATTATTAATTATGCGACACCGCCTCTTCTGTTTTCCATCTCACTCATGCCATTCCTTGTGCCTTTGTTCTGCATCTATAAGTGTTCATTAGAGGATCTTAGATTGTTACAATATGTCATATGTTGTGGTAAGCGTTACAAAATTAAAGATAGTTTTCATCAAATGATATTTGTTGTCCATAATTGGCTCTTTCATTAAGTTCATGCACAGTTTTTCAAAACTTTTAGTAGTTTTCGTGTAATATTCCGTGCTATTTGTACAGTTTAAAAAAATTAAAAACAATCCCAAATTTTTTCTTTAAACTTCTGTTTGAGGTGTATGCTATAAGATGATAATAACGCCGTATTGTTCTATTCTTTGAATTTTCAAAAATTACAAAAATGTAGTTTTGTTGACTTGTTTCTTACATCATTAGTATTTGCAATAGCGGCGATTTGTTAACAGTATATTCATGCTGTGATCGATCTGGGTATTTATTGGGCAAGATGACTTCTATTGACAGATGTTCTCGTTCTCGAGTCAGAACATGCCTCGTTAAAACGTGTGAGAGTAGTAGTGATAGATATCACAGTACGTATTTGTTTTCCGTATCAAAACGAGAAGATAATAAAGGTTTAAGATTTTCCCAGAAAAGGATAAGATAAAATGACAATGATTATATTTGCGTCAAGCATTTCAACAACGAAATCATTGTTATGCATGGTAAGTACATATTCTAATAATTCATGTTAAAATGTCAGTTAATTTTAAAATAAAGACACAAGCAGTATTAAATAATACACAATCACTATTGTGAAGTCTAAACAACCAAAGTAGTATTATTCATTATTTATACATCAATTCAGAAAAAATTCCAAGAGTTAAATTGTGTGACCAAAGAATATAAATGAACATTTTGCACTAAATCAGTGCAAAGTTTGCAGAATATGCATGCAAAAAACTGAAAATGGAAGCTTATCCAAGCAGATTAGCATGTGATATTTCTAGGAATGTGTACAAAGGTAAACATGCATTTGCTATGTGTTTTCAATAATATTAAAATACACATCACTGTAGTCATTAGCCTGATGGAGAATTAAGTGGTACAAATTAATAAATACTAGTGAGAACCAGTAAAATTTGATGGCAGTGAGATCTGAGACAAATGTGTACTGTCCATTAACATTCACAATATTTTTGATTTCTTTTATTTATTTTTACGTCAACAAACAGTTAAAACTGCGTATGACGTGCTGTGAATTGTGTGAACATTTTCAAAATTCTATAATCCCTACACCGATCATATACTACATGAATTTTGAATTTTTGAAAGGGAAAGCAATCTCATGTATTAAAATCTATTTTCAAGGATAAACAGCAATAAATTTTTAGTTTTGAAAGGGAGAAAAAACGAAAAACTCCCATGTAATAAATCTATTTTCCAAGGATAACAGCAATAAATCGCTGAATTTTGAAAGGGGAGAAAAAAACAAAAGAAACTCATGCTAATAAAATCTATTTTCAGATAATAATAATTTGGCTCTTATTACTTCCTGCCCGCGACAACGTGAAACGATAATTTGAATAATTATGTTTTCCCACTGTGATTCGAACGCAGAAAACGAAGTTACATTTATGTCCAGAAGCAAAACAAAGTTGTCTCAGCATTTTGCTCAATGGATCAGAAACGGACGAAAAACCTGATCGAGATAGAGTCATTGACCCGGAGCTGTAGTACAATGGTTATTGGAGTTGTTTATACTCATTTATACAGTTCAAATGGTAAATAATGCATTATGTATCATTATTTAAAATTAATGTTACTTTCTTGTGATGCTCAGTGTAGTCTCTAGTATGCAGGAAACAGTTATAACCAGTTTATATTGCTTATATATATTGTTTATATTGTTATATATTATATTGTTTGTATTGTTTATATTGCTTATATATATTGTTTATATTGTTATATATTATATTGTTTATATTGCTTATATATATATTGTTTATATAGTTTAATATATTGCATTGTTTGGATCTTGAGAGTCTAACGAAGATAAACTGTAATGAGTTCCCAAAATTTTGAACACGTGTGGCCCATGACCAGATGGAAAAGCAATATCGGCACAAAATATATAGCACTATATACTGAAGGATGTATTTCTAAAGTTTTTGATGTATCATCATCTCCTATAAACAACTGTTTGATTTCTTCACTGGCATATTGCTCGAAGGTATACTTTTCTGTTAACACTTACAAGTAAATCGTTTTGCAATTCTCTACATGGAAGAAAGTACAAAGCAGAACAAAACTGACATATCATTGACAATGACCCAATAGAAACCACAAAAACCGCCCTCACTATCACGCCCCTAGGCGTTCTCTTTCCCCGCGTTCAATATGTAAGTTTTGCGTCTTTTTTGAGGCGCGTGGACGGTCGAGATTCGACGCAACCTGTAAACCACTTCACTACTTCAGTATTCTGCAGCCGAGCAAAACCCACTGTATGAATATTCTCTACAAAATACCACAGAAGCAAATACATGCAAACTGTCAACACCACAATGCAATTTATTACGCAAACAAAACCTTGACGAATTATGAAGCAATCAACAATCAAAACAAAACATCAGAAGCAGCGTGGACTCACATCTATGGACTCATGTATGTCGTTTTTAGAAACACCACCTTTGAAAGAAAACAATTGACTATTGATAGCGTACTATTAAAGAATGATTTAATTAATTAATTTGCACATAAATGTTGGTGAATCAACACAAACAATATCCGATAATACATCTAGGGATCACATTCTTTCATTTCAAAAGAAAAATACAACAGTCGGTTCAGTAGAAGCTCTAAACGAAGCCATGGCAGAATACCTTATTTTTTTAAATATATAGATACATGGAAATTGAACAGGAGTGATAAATATAGCAATACTGATTATATATAGAGACCTATTACATCATGTGTAACTGCTATGCTTGGACGTACACTTATAGTCAATAATGGCAGAAGTTTCTGTGCTCCAATTAAATAAAAACCTGAAAAAAAGCGAGCAGTGTATGAAACTTCTGCCACAGTATATAATCAGATTATTAGACATATTACGTAATTCCGTAGATAACACATTAAATATATATCTAATATACAGACTATATACAAAATTACGTTGTGAATACTTACAATACAATTAGTAATCGTGTACGTGTACAATTAATACACGTGGGTACCGCGTGCACAGGCTTCTTGCCAGCTGGCGTATGCTAGACGAATTACATAAATCCGTAGGTATCACATAAAAGATATATAAGAACATATAAATTTTCGTTGAACACTTACCTTTAATTGATGAAATACGTCGCACACACGTTCGTCTTAACTTGGAACACACAACAGATTTCCGCGTTGATCCACATGTGGAAAACGTGAGTTCTCCTGTTGCGGATGATATGCGCATAACCGCCATCTTGACATGCAGCGCGTGGAGGCACGCTAACTATCGCGGCTTCCTGGGTTCAAATAACAAAGTTTCCTAGCATTATATTAATAACGAAAGCTTCGTGATCTTTCAATATTAGTGACCTCCATTCCTGATTTTTTTATCTTTTTTGGTACCTCTGTTTGTTAAATCCGTTCCTGTGAGCCGAGTAGGAGGGACAACAAATTCACAGTTTTAACTTGAAAATTAATATATATATGATAAAAATAAATTTTATATTTTATTATCTAATATATATGATAATAAATATAAAGTATGTTTCTGCTATCTTAGTATTTTTCATTCTTGTTTAATTTTGTTGAAGTTTCAGTTGGTATTTGGGGCAAATACGGAGGCTGCCATTGGAATACCATGGCCGTTATCAAATGTATGTGACAACTGTCATCCTCATACTAAACCATATTAATATGGTAAATGTTTATGTTATTTATTGTGTACTATTTTTAATTAATATTAATAATTGATTTTTTCTAATTATGGGGAATTTGAAACTTTACAAGATTTGTTAAGTTCGATTTATCAGCTAACAGTAAGGATTAAAAATATATTTTTAAAACTATTAAATTTTCAGAAGATGATTATGAAAAAAGTTGAGGAAATCAATTGTAATTCTTGAAGACACACTGAAACTCTCCAAAGGGTGCCAGACAAACTTATTTATGTTTTAAAAATATCTGAGAATAAACATAAGGTTGGTCTTCTTTGAAAATTATGGGTCATGATAGTGAAATGTCAATTGATTGTGAAGTACTGGACTTAATTTACCTATACTGTTATTGTAATGATGATGATAATATATATTCGTACGGGTTTTTGCGGGGAGACTGCCCGTAGGCAGTGTTCCGCACCGGATTTCCGCAGGCTTCCTTCGACCTACCCCGACTTTCTGCCAGGGCTGGGAAGTTGTTTACTTCAAGCAGGCGCGCGCCCCCGTGGGCCAGTCCCGTCTGCGCCTGGGATGTGACTCACTTTCTCCGCCAGATGTCGGGCTCAGTTAACTATATCCGAACTGTCTGGTTGGGAGAAAGTGAGATCTCGTTAGGGCGGATGTTGTCGGAGGATTTAATTTTGCCGGGCATCCTGCAGGGGTTCTTTTACATGCCACAAGCGTGACATGGCTACTGGATTTTCCGCCCTTCGAAAATCCGGGTTCCTCGGCCGGATCGAACCCGCGCACTGGGGGCTCAGAGGCCAGTAAGCTACCTCACCCACCGAGCAGCCCTGATGATGATAATGATAACCGTTTTACATTAATTATTATAAGATATCATATAATAATTAATTATTATAATGTTTTATATTTGAAGACAATGAGTGAAATAAACAAACATACTAGTAAATTGTATTTCAAATAATTTTAATTATTGAAATAACTTGATTTATTATACATACTTCCCTTTCAACGACTAAAAAATGTATTAATATAAAATGTATTCAGTATGTCCGTAAAGGTATTAAATTGAAAAATAAATCATGATATTTCAATAACTAAAATTATATGAAATACGATTTACAGGTATTGACTGTTAATTCCATTGATTGCCTTCAAACATACTGTCATGGTTTCTATATATCTATCATAAATATAAATTCCCGCAACCCCTTCTGAAATATCTCTTCCTGAAATTACACAAATAAATAAACCCGTACGTAATTATTTACCCATGGATTGCTAAACACCATTCAAACAAATTTCTTTGAGGTCGTGGATACGCGAATTGTTCCTATACAGAAAATCGAAAATAATAATATTTCTGCTTTGGGAAGAGGTATGGATTCAAATTTATTCCGTATTTTGCTGGGATAATACCGTCGGAAATAAGAACTCATAAGTTTTGTAATTGAAACCAAATAACTTAATTCTGGCTTTAACCATCTGGACGGGGCGGGTTGCCTTTGCTTGGAGTGGACTGTATTATTGGTTGTTAAACGTAGGTAGGCAATCCACTCAGTCCCTTTCGACGCTCGTTAGGAATTTTGTAATAATGTGGGTTATCATGGAAACACACTTCTCACATACAGAATGATGTTTAATTACCTTTGAGTTGTCTGTAGTGCTCTTTACAATAAAAATACACTAAGTTATTGTTCTCAGTGTGAGAATACAGGAATCTTCTATCTTGAATCACAGAAGCGCGAGAACATGTGTTCGCCTAACCAACACTTACCTTCGTGTAAATACATTGATTAGTTCAATACATACAATGCTGAACTATAACAAATTGGAAACAATGTGGCTTTTCCTTGGCCTAACATAAGCACAGAATATTACTTTCTGCATAAGGGTACGTGATACACGGAGCCAGAGATGCTTCTCGCAAGGCTGCTTCTCAGCACGACCAGTTGCCACACAATGCTGAACTACAACAAATTGAAACAATGTGGCTTTCACTTGGACACAACGCAAAAAAAAAAGCATAGAATATTACTTTCTGTATACGGGTACGTGATCTTTAACACGGAGCCCGAGACATGCTTCTCCGCAGAGGCTGCATCTCAAGCGACTGAATTCTTTTCAGTTGCGGGCACGAGAGATTTAAACTGATTTGAACTGGCCAATTAGCGACTGCTTTCAGCGGTTGCAGTATGGCGAAGAGGGTGAATTTGAGCAGTCAATAGGCAGCTGCTAGGAATTTGAAAATATTCTGGAAGGTTCAGGTGGCCGGAGAAAGCGAATTATCACGCAGCGCAGTGGTGCCGCTCGGCTTATCGGAACTTTCCATGCCGCGCTTCCGGTGTTGCCGCCTAGGGCGTGGGAAGCGTTTTATATTTATACGTCCCTTTCTGCTTTTGCGTGTGGGCCCGAACACCATCGATCCGTCGCGTAACTCGGCTCCTTCATAAGAAGTTATATGTTCTGACCACGTTTTTTAAAAACAAAGGACGATTTGTTAATTACAATGTTTTTTCGTTTTTCTACTACTATTTATGTTAATCTCACTCATTAAACCTTGCGGTATTGTCACAATTTCCACAAAATATTCCCACTTAATGACATTGTCCGTGGTTTATTTTAAAAATACTGGTTTCCTTTTATTTAATAAATAAACAGAGTTCTTGTTCGTCACCTTTTTATAACATCTGACGGTCTTCTCTCAATGTATAATACTTCTTATGATTACAAAATATATTTCATATTGAACAGTACAACTTGGAGATATGTTTTTATCGTCAAAATTTGCCATAATTGTATTATTTGCCGTCCCCGTAGTCTATTATAATCTTCGCTACCGATAATGTGAATATTTACGACTTATTTATTTTCACTAATGTACTAATCACTATAATAATGTAATAATCACTATTTGTTTATGTTTTTGCACAGCAAATTAAGCGTCTTTTTTAATAAAAAGCAAACGGTGGACGCTTCTTAATAGACCGTCACAATACAATGATTAAAATAACTGAATTTATCAATATACAATCAATAAATAATTTACAATATGATTACCATTGTTATCTCATTTACAATTAGTTAAATATATTGGTATCTAAACAATAGGGAAGTGATATTTTGTACAGTGGTTCTAAAAAGTACCTTCAAGGATGGAGACATTCGTTTTTCCTGACATTAATTTAATGTTTTCGAAGCCATATAATAGACGTTAAATGAAGTGGTTGTTACGAATTCATAGAAATTAATAGAAAGAGAATACAATTCAGATAGCACGTGTCAACCAAACAAACCATTTCATGAATAACGTGGAAGCTCTTTCGCAGTAAAATCCAGTGCTCTACTCTTATTTCTCTTTGTGAGAAAATGCAAATAAATTGCAGGTGGAACATATGTTAAAACTAAAAACAATTTAATGGAACCATATATGTAAAAAATTAGGACCATGATTCTCATATAAAAGATACTTTCAATATTTTAAATTCTTGCTTTTCCATGTTGATCCATATCGAGAACCATAATGCTATCAATTGAAACGGCCCACTTCTTTTCACCACAATTGAAATGCTCCACTTCTATTCACTACAAATAGATAATACAATCATCTATCTATATATTTAAAAAAATAAGGTATTCTGCCATGTCTTCGTTTAGAGCTTCTACTGAAGCGATTGTAGTATTTTTTCCTTTAAATGAAAGAATGTGATCCCTAGATCTGTTATCAGATAGTTTTTGTGTTGATTCACCCAACATTTTTAGTGTAGATTAATTAATTAATTAATTCTTTAATAGTACGCATGTAGTACGTAACGTAAGTCAATTGTTTTTCTTCCAAAGGTGTGTTTCAAAATCCGATTATATGAAACGATAGATGCGAGTCCACGCTACCTCATGGTGTTTTGTTTTGAGCCTGCTTGGGGTTTTGTTTTGATTGTTGAGATTTGTTTACAATTTGTCAAGGTTTTGTTTCAGTGTAATAATTGCATTGTGGCGTTTGTTTGCATGTTCGTTTGTAACTCGTTTTGTAAACGAGTTTTCATGCTAAAACCCTGAGGTTGGTATTGGCCGCGGAGCATTGTGGGCCTAAAATTTTCTGTCGAATACTCTTTGCAAGCGTAAAATTGTATAATATTCTGAGCGAAGATGTTGGAAATCATGAAGTCCATACAGACTTCATATTAGTAATGATATATTTTAACCTCCATGGTCCTCTTGGCTGCTATCTTGCAGAAATTAAATATTGTAATGTAATAACAAAACGAATTACTTTTGTTAAATTATATTTGTAAGGTATAAGGAACAAAAATATAGCCAATGTTAATATAAATAATAATATAAATATAAATTAATATTAATATTTAGACTAAAAACAATTTCCAATTTTTATTTCCAACAAGTGAAATATTCTATTTATGTCTCCTATGAACTCCTATAAAATGTTTTTTGTGAAACAATTTTTTTAAAATTATTTTTATTTTAAGTTGCATAAACTGCATAAGTCATGAGCGACTAATACAGTAATACAATTACAATTCTGAGAAAATATTGATAGTTTTACAAAATTGTAACACTTTTTCTTGGAAACTTGGCGATGATAAAATTTCATTGACATTTTCATTTCCTAGACATTTTTCTGTCTTCGATGTGTACGGAGCATTCCAGAAGAATGTGCTCTATTGATTGAATTCTATTGCAGATGGTACAAGTAGGTTGTGGAACTTTTCAATTAAAAATTTATGAGATAATTTAGAATGGTTTGATCGAATTCTTGACAAAGCAACTTGATCATAAAGATTAATAGAGGGGTTTGTGATAAGTACAAAGAAATTAGTTAAGTATTATTTTGAAGAAAAAAGGAAATTCTAGCTGCTTCTTCTCAGTCAACATTTCTCCCATCAGAGAAATAATGTTTTTAAAAACAGTTCTTGATCATAAATCTAATAATGAAAGCAGCTTCTTCATGGGACTTTGGCAAGTTTGAATTATTTGTTTCCAGTTGTTTTTGAAAGCTTATTTGATGGATATAGTAGATTCATAAGACCAGAAAGCATTAAAAACATACATAAACATAATTTTACTTACATATACTATACATTTCAAGTGACTCAAAATTAACACCCTGAATTTAAAAAATAAATTGAGAATACTTTCCACACAACAACATACAATGGAGGTAAATACATATGTTGATTGGTAAGCAGATGTAGTGTGTGGCCTATTGTCGTGACATCACCTCACACTTCACCATGTTTACGATTAGCCGAATGTTGAAAAGAAAGGAAGTAGCCAAGCATGTACTATGTAACATATTTTCTGCTAACAAAGACAATTTTAAGGTGAAACCTCAATTACAATGAAGATAAAACAATGTTCAGACAAGATTAACAAAAATTAATAATGAAGCTATGATTATAGTTACTACATGTGTATTTAGTCACCTTATTTCTTATTTGCTCATCAATATTTTTATTTCAAGGCATTGTATCAAATTGATAGTATAACCTACAACTTGAAATGGTTTGGGTTTTTTCTTTTCTTTTATCTTCTCTTCCTTCTATAGCTATATTCTGATTGACATAAATATAAGTACATGATTAGTAACAACTGTTGTATTAGTTTATACTTTATATTATATTTTCACTCAAGAATCCAATATTCCTGGGTTGTGTATATTGCAATTTGTATATATACATGATTTGTATGTATTATTTTTGTATATGTATGTAGGTACATTTTATTAACGTTCTTACATATTTTCTCAGTTTTCTTTGTTTATTTTTAATTATTTTATACTTGTATTTATGCTTTTCATATTTACTGCTCTGATATATGTCTAGATGAACATAGTAAGAACATTTATGAGTGATACAAGCAATGAGTTAGCTAACATTCTCTGCAATAATCACCACCGTAGATTCATTTTTGTTAACCAGAACTGAGCATTGTTTATACACCTTTGGAATAGACTGTTACCAAAAGTATATTTTGTTTCAACTAGTACATGGTTGGTCAATTTCCTTTTCTTTTGAACACTGCTAATTCTAGACATGGTTTGGGTGTTGTGAGATACCATCAATCAGCATCTGTATTTAGCTCCATTGTTATTTGTTGTAAGTATCATCCGTTTATAATAGCTTTTTCAAACTCTGATTGTTATTTTAGTGTAATTGTTTATAATGTATGTATGTAAATAAAATTGACTTGTTTTTATAACATTGCTTTTTGATTTTTTGTACTATATGTTGATATACTTATATGATAGAAATACATTTTCAGAAATATGGACAAACAAATAACTAACACTATATTCTATCGATCAAGAAACATGAACCTGCTACTACCTTACTACTATACTGCATTTAAATAACTTCATAGGCCTTCATTCATCAAAATGACCATGACTATCGATCAAATCTAGTCCCACGTATCTTCCAAATATCAGGTTTTGCTCAAGATCATTGTCATTCAGCATTGTGCATTTGACAGTCTTTAAACATTTTTTATACTACAACGAGACCATAATGTGTCGAAACGAGGACGAATAGCTGATAATCCCGATTATCTGCGCTTAAACAGCCGATCTCCACAGCCGAGTTTAACTCCACGTGAGTTTAACTTCCAGTAATCGCGTTTAAATCACGTGGTGAAACTCGCGAGAACTTTAAACGCGATTAAACTCCAAGATAAACGAGTTAAACACATAATCGAAGGTGGTGAAACCGGCCCTAACTGGGCGCAGGGAAAGAGAAAGTTAGCGTAGGTGTCGTGATAGTGAGGTCATTTCGTTTTCTGTTGGGTCTTTGTCTATGAAATGTCAGTTTTGTTCTGCTTTGTACTTCCCATGCGAGAGACATTCTGCAAACGAGTTTACTCTGTGTAGCTGAAATGGGAAGATCAGTTTACCTTCGAGCAATATGCCAGAAGTAATCAAATTTGTTAATAGGAGTTGATGACACATCAAAAATCTTTAGAAATAATATTCGTCAGGATAATAGTGCCCTTTCTTTTGTGTCATTTGGTGTATTATTGCAATATGTGAGTCATGTTGCAATGCCACCTGGTCATGGGCCATACGTGTTCTAAATTTTGGAAACTCCACATCACAGTATATCCTCACTATACCCTGAAGATCAAACAATGCAACATATTGTAAACATTAGTCTAGGAACGACTATTTCATATTTATCCGAATCTCTGTCAAATTTTTGACTAATATTTTTAAAGAGTGAAAAATTTGGTTTCTAACATAAGTATTGATGAAAATGTGAGAGGAGTGGAAAGAAGGTGACGGTTTCAATGACGTATTGTGATAATGAATTCTTCAAATTGATCGTTCCGAGAAATGTTTTGTTGGGTCTTATTGTATTTAGAGAGACGTTCATGACGCTTGGTAGTCAATCAGCTAATAATAATTTAGTCAAACAATTAATCTATAAATATATATTTTTTAAGTTTTGTAAACATCGCATAAAATCATCATCATCAAACATCGCATAAAATTGAATATTTTGTAGTAAATTAATCAGTTATAGTCATTGTATTGTATAGGTTTAATGTACTGTATTTAAAACAAATGTTTAATACAAAAATTGTTGTTAAAATAATTTTTATCAGGCGTGGATATTTTTTTAATTCAAAAGGAGTGAAAACGGGTTTCCTGGCGTGGAAAATGTAAGAGAGGAGTGACCATTGCTGTCCACAACTACAGTGACGTCACAGAAACAGTGTCATGATTCCTATTATCGCTTATCTCCTATCACAATAACAATATTATATTTCCATCAATCTCTCCCAAGATATTGGATACCATTATCCTGTTTTACTAGCTCATCGTAATAATAGAAAGCCACATCAACGAATTTATATCCGTGGGTAACCAGACTGTACATGCAGAACCGTAAATAACACTATTATTATTGTAGGGACTAATTCTCATTGATTAAAAATAAAAAAAATCTGAAATTTGTTTCCATAGTTGAATAACGACAGTTGCGTTTATTTCATATGGTATTAAATGATTACTTTAGCCAAAGAAAAATACAACAATCACAAATATTTTTTTATTTTAACGACACTGCTAATTAATACTAAATATTTTGAATTACTTTCATTAATTTATTATTGGTGCACCTTCCGAAATTTACGATACTATTACTCATTATTGGATCCATTTAGCGTTGCTTCCAACCACAATCTCACAATGTCAAAAGGTTTTATCACTTCCCTTTTTGGAGTAGCTGCTGCTGTACACTCACGGCCCCATCAGTTTCCACAAACCTTCTTGCGACCACACATTCCAATTTCATCCATTTTCTTCACGAATAACTTAGCACTATGCCTCTGACAAAACTGTGTATTAGAATTCACCGCGCCTACCACGCGTCTCCGTCCGTGCCTTACGACGGCTAATCATCCTCTGACGACCCTCGACTTTTTCGAAGCGCTTCCTTAAAAAAACAACAGTGGACGGTTCTCCATACGCTGTTTATCCTTTCCATTGCCAATTCCCCTCTACTAATTATACACAACTAAATGTTTTAGAAATTCGTTTCATTTCCGAAATGACCATATATCGTTGTATTCTTTTGACTCGTACGCGAATATTCTTTCAATTTGTAAATGCGATTTCTCGCCGTTCGTCCTGCTTCAAAAACACTTGACGGCGCTCTCCTCCCATGGCTCCATTACTAAAAAAATGTTTATAATGTTTCTTTTTGCATGACAGGATCATTACAACAGTGAGTAGGCTTTGGAACTCTAGGAGGTGGTGTGTGAAGACAGCAATTGAAGCAAAATATGGGAGTACATATTCTTAATGATTTAGCAAGAGGTAAATTTTCTATTTATAACATATTGAAAAGGAAAAGTGCAAGTTGATGGTGAAGGCAATATCTCATTTGCTCATGATTTTTGTACAATTGACAAAAATGTAGACAGTCTGCTAAAAATTGTTTTTTCTAACGAGCAACTTTCACTTCAGCAAATGAATATGTGGATCCCGTAAATTTGAAGTTCATACATGCGTTGTCTGGTGAAATTGAATCATATTTTTTAATAGACATTGTTCTTATATTGTTCAATGCATTACAATTTTAAACTATGGCCAAGGCAGGAGTTCCTGTTCTTTAACTAAGAAATCTTGATGTGCCATGGTTGTTCAATGGTACGTAAGTGAATGTGAAGGAACTAAAAAATAATTTTGTTGAATCTGAAATACAAACTGGTTGTGATAAGAGCAATCTGTATCAATACCAAGAATTCCTAATATTGGCCTACCTACTGATTTCAATTTCAATTTAAGAAACAACAATTCCTATTAAAAGTTTAATTAGAAATTGCAATAAATAAATAAATAAATCATGTAGTGGGATGGGCAGTGCTTCGCACATGAAACAAGTGGACCTGCTTACAAGTCTCCCGTAATAATAATTTATTTATTTCATGTTCTGTGAAGAAAAACTGTTAATATAGGTATAAAAAAAGCACCAAGCATTGTGAATTAATAAATGATTAAGTTATTTTCTTTATCAAATTTCTTTAAATTTGTGTTAATATTAGTGTTTGTAATTTATTTTTTATTATAACAACAAATATTACACAGAAATAATACATTGTCATTAAACAAAAAGTACATAATAATTGACAAACATTGGTGCTAATTATCAATTTATGTACTAACGTAAAACACTAAAACCCCTAATAATGGTAATTTAAAATCAGTATGAAGTATTGTTCTCAAATAAATAGAGCTGAGAATTTAAATTTTCTTATTAATACATGCACCAACATGAGTCCTTATTGTACCCATTACCATTATGTAAATGAGAGCAAGAAAGTTTAAATGAAAGACACTGAAGTCAGTTCGGACTCAAGCGTGCATTCATTTGGTCCAAAAATACACACATTTGGTATACAAAAATGAATATCGTCGCAAGCTCTTGCACGTTCCGTACGTAGAATGTGTGACTCCGTGCGCACTCTCTGTACGTTTGCGCGTACATTTATTGACATACCGATTTTCGCTAGGGATCGGAATCAGAACAGATCTTGAGTTTTATTTCATGGTATGACCCCAAAGATGTGCAGTGTTTGTTCACGTAGTTTATATATGTGGCATAGAGCCGGCGGCGCTAGCCGAATTCGTTTACTACGCTCCGTGAAGTCACGAAGGTTAAGCGAATTCGAGACTCGCGGGTTCCAGGTTGGGTGACCGGCCAGGTACCCCGGGATCTAACGGCGTCGAGCCCCTGTCCGAAGGGGTAAAAGGCGCGACGGCTGTGACGGACTTGGCAAATGGTATAAAGCACGTGTGGAGGATTACTCCCCAGTGCAAAGCGCTCAACGCCTCTTAATGGGCTTGGAGACGCGTTGCGTCAAGTTGTAGACGGAACAAATAAAATAAAATACAAAAAAGAACTCATGCATAATTTTAATTCGTATAACTTATTAATTGAAAAATGTGCATATAACCATCAATTTAAAAAAAGCCAAAATTCACTTTATAAGATAATCTGAAAACAAAATGCAAACATAATTTCAACTAGAAAATTTGATCGACACTGAAATTGCTTTTCAATGAGGAGCCAGTGATGTATATACTGCTACGATGAACAAACCTGTTGACTGCTGAGCAGTATGAATATTAAATGATCAATAGTATATCATTGTTGAAGGCATTTTCGTAAATGTAATCCTTATTTTTTATAACTTCAGACCCTCTTTTTAGATTAAAATCCTCATTCTTTGGAACTTAAAATATATAGTTGCAAATATGCATGGCTATCGCTTGGAAATGCTTACACATCACATTATGGAAACCGTAACGCTTGTCTTGCTTTGCAATACGTCTTAAAGATTCAATACATTTACTGTACGTATCCTACATTTTGTGTCCGAGATAATATCATTCTTGCAACGAAAATACTAAATTCGCGAGACGTCTTCATAAGTGTTCAAACCACGACTGACTCCAGTTGACTCGTCCGTGCCCAAACCGATCGTGCGCGCCGTACGGGCTCCCCTCAAACTAATGGTAGGAAATGCTGCGGCGTTAACGACATTTGCATCATGTAAATGAATTTGAGGCGTTGTTTCGTCGTATGTATTTCTTTTGGCATGAAGATTTTTCGGCTGCATTGCGGCCGTCTTGAGTGCTACAAATAATAATAATAATAATAATAATAATAATAATAATAATAATAATAATAATAATAAAAATAATAATAATAATAATAATAAATATAATCAAAGAGATAGGTTATTATAAATATTAAATTAAATTTTAGTGAAATAGAAAATTTGGAGTATACATAAACATAATTTTGATTAGAGAGTACTAATAAAAGAAGAAAATTAAATGAAATACAAATGATACAATAGACGTAAATTAGAAGCCATTCACATCAATAATTTATTAAACAATCCCCAACACACTATTCTCAATGAACAAATTCCTTCCCTCTCACCCTTCTTGAAACTCGCCGCTTCCCGGGCGTTAACCCATCTGCGCGCCTCTTTTCCGCTACCCGGCTGGGCCTTCCCCTAATGGCCATTTCCCAGAAAAACCCTGCGGTCTCTCCCCTCTCCATTGAGAGCTGTCATTTAAATAGTGGGCAATGCCCTTCACCCTCGCTGTCTTGTTTGGACAGAGGCGCCTAGCCGCCTCAGAATATAAATGTCAGTTTGCTCATCTCAATTTATTTAAATTTATTTGTATACATCATTTGTATTTTATTTATTTTCTTCTTTTATTAGTACTCTCTATTCAAAATTATGTTTATTTATACTCCAAAAAATGTAATGAGAAGTGTGTGATTTGTTTTTCCCTTAAACTCATGACCGTACAAAACTAGAAATGGAACCATTTATTTTTCTAAATCGACAACCTAACTTAATTCATAACTGAAAGGTATAACATGTTAATTAACCTATTTCAATTCTGACCTTTTAGTCTTAAGATACCTTTTATTTTCTCTACTTTTGCTTACCTCATTAATATTTTTGGAACTCGACACACTGGCATGTCTCCTTTTAAGTCATTTAATACTGACTTTACACTCATTCACGGTTGAGTTTTTATAATTATAACAAGACATGGCCGGAGAATCATCACATCACTTTATGTTCAATAAGTCTTCTGGCGCATACACAGCTATAATACTTAAGTATCCTCTTTCAATTTTTAGTCTGCAAGTAGTTATTCGTTCATTTACCCAGCTATAAGATGATATTTTACTTTTCCACTTTTCATGTATTAGTATTCCTACTCCAGCCGCAGCTCTTTTATCTACCGGGACGCCGCTGTATATCATTGTGTAAGATCCTATGTCAATTGTTCCTTTTTCTTTCTTCTTTGTTTATGTTATGATCACTAACTCCATCTTGTCATTTTTTATTTCTATTTCTAATTCTTGTTGTTTTGGAAGATCTGAACATTCAGATTCGATATTGTAAGTTCGATATTCCTTTCGTTTATCCTTTAAATGTTTGCTTGGATCGTATAAGTTACAGGCCAGCTATTACTTATGGGAAATTTACCAATCTAATTAGAATCTCTAGCCGCATTACGGGTGCTGCGAAGGAAAGTTCGGTGGAAGGGCTGCTTCTCCTTTGCTCCCAGACTTGCAGAATTGTATGGGGTTGTTTCCCTTGGACAGGTTGGTTCCTCTGCCTGCGGAGTCTCGTCTACCCACAGATATAAGGAAAATAGAGAATAAAGAAGGTGGAAGGGAAAGAGAAAAGAGCAGACATGTCGTAGAAAGTCTCAGAAAGATAACACCTTCCTCGAAGAGACCTAATAGCGTCGAGTCCAGAAAGCAACAAAGGAGTCAAGAGAGACCATATAGGAGAGATAAAGAAGTGTAGCATAAGTAAGTGGAAGTGCTACACTAGGTTGTGAACCTTTAGCGTTACCCAGGGGACACCACGTGGAGGCGGTTCATCATTGCCCCCCACTTTTATAAGTTAAAATTTTAAATGGAATCGTTTCGTGGCGGTTGCCGTGCAGAATTCAGTCAAAGCCACCGAGCGGACAGCTACCCCACCTGTCACAGGTGGCTTTGCTTATCAGTGAGAGAGAGTACAAAAGTTGCTTTTACAATAATTCCGAGGTCATCATTTTCGCTTTTTCCCTTATTTCTTAAGGCTAAATGTACCGACACTAGTTCAATTTGTCGCCACCACGTGGCAGCACCAAAATAAGCAAAATTTTCTAGACCAATAACGTCTGAAGAAATGGTCGATTTTCGATCTGTAAACGGCATTGGACGCCTTTTTAAAATAGAATTTACGTTACGACGTCGTTTTTAAAAAAATTTCGAAATTGTTTTAAAATTTCCTCACAGTTTCGGAAAGAAATTAAAAAATGTGGGCTTATAGCGCGATGACGACGTGCTTCCTGAATCCAACGGCGTGTCAATCATGCAAATCGGATGAATAGGAGCGGCGTACAGTGAAATTTGGATAACACCTCCCCCCCTTCACCGCACCTCACCGTTGCGTCACCCGACCCTTGTGGGCCCTCCCTCCACGCAACTGAACGGCCAAACCCGGTGGCCTGCGGCGCGAAAGGAGGCCGAACTTTTAGGTAGGCAAGCCAGGCAGTTGGTTTATGCTTTCGTCCCTTTCAATCTCAATATATTTTTCTCCACATATCAAACTAGTGATGCTGTAACACAACCAAACGGTCTCGTATTATCTATAATAGTCGTATTTTGTAGGTATGTATCTCGTTCACATATTTCCGTCTTCTTTCGAATACCATCAAAAAATTATTTGAGGCATTACTCAAAAATATCGATTCCGATTTGAAAACTGATTTCAAGAAGAAAATTGAACTAATTGTGTATATATCACCAATATTCCATGTCCTAACCTCTTATTTTACATACATTTTACTTGTAAGATCCTCCGTTATCATTCCATTACTAGAAAGAATGAACCGAGATTACGCACGTGCTCTTTTATCCTGCGACTCGATTTTTGATCTCAAAACGGCGTTTGTCCCCTTGATATATTTCACCTGGTGAATCTGTTTTCCCAAGTAAAATCGCCGAAGCTAATTTTAAAACTCTTTTCGTACTTTCGGACAAATTTGAAAAAGTGGTAAAATAGCACGCAGGCGAGATGTCTCCAGAATCCAACGCCATAATATACACTGAAATAGGATAAATATAATTCTATAGACAAATGTGGAAAACAGAAAATTTTCAGTTATGTCAAAAATCCTGTTCCGCGGCACTGCTCGACGATCTCACGGCTAGAGTCCGGATTCTTATGTTTGGTTTTTTTTTGTGTTTCCGGGCGCGTCTACTGCTTTGGTCATTAGTCCCGTTAGTGTAGTGCATGTTTGTTTATCGGGAAATGGCGGTGATCTTCCCCCGCTGGATGACGAGATCCGGCGCCGACCTACCGTCGGCTAATGGGGTTTCCCCCTAACCAGGACTCTCCCACCAGCGGGGCACCGCCCCAGCCGGGACAAGCTCTAAGCTCCCGACCGGTCTCCCGGAATATGTGGTCGTGTAGTGCATGTTAGTGTAAGTGAGTGTGTAAGGGGAGAGGATAGGACAAGGAAGGAAGAGGACAGATCGCGCGTGGTCCGTGGCCCGTTTGGTAGGGTACTGCTCCGGCATTCGCCTGGTGTTGATCGGAGAAACCACGGAAAACTGCCGATCAGAGCAGCCGTCCGCTAGAATTCTCCTCCAAGCAGTGACTGAATTCGACCTAGCTGAAAAGCTAGTGTCGAAAATCCTGCCGCCGTCAGGACTCGAACCTAGGACCTCCCGGTCAGAGGCGCTGCAGTGACATCAGTTGATGCACTGAGCTACCGCTACCGGTGAGGTTAATGTAATTATGTTTCTATGTACTGCTCTGAAATTTATGATCTCGGCGAACTGTTGAAATCTTAACAAATATCTAAATTTTTCGTCACATATTTGGTACATTATTATGTATTTTACACATTTTGCTGATTTTACAATTTTTTACAAATCTATCAATTTTCTTGAAATTCTTTCCGAAAACATATTTGGTTAATTTTGTAAAAGTTTTCTCTTAAATTTGTTGTGATTTTTTAGCAATAACCTTAGTTTGTCTTATACTATTCAGAAATGCCTCACGTAAAGATATTGAAGAGTGCTTGAAAGATTCTCTGCTCGTCCTTGAGTTTTCTACGTGCGTACTATTGTTGTCATTACTGACAGAGATAAATACATTCTCTTACACAAACAGTAGGTAGAGAAAGTATTTATTTTTAAATTCGATTTAATGAATATTTTGTTATTGGAACTTCAAATTATAAACATTTTACTTTCTTCCTCTTCTTAATCCTCTTGTCAGTCTAAGAAGAGAAAGCTATGTAATCGTGCACCGGAAAACTTTTATTGCCGAGCGGTTGGTAACGTAAAAGTGGATAAATCCTGTTGCTATATAATAAAAAACTTCTTCTAACTAGTGGTGTAGCGAAAATACATTTTTTATGGGTCTTTGATACCTAAAAATCGATTGACTGACGTCAAAACCTGTCTGTCCGTTTGTGGCCAACGCTAACGCCTAAACCGTTCTGCCGATTTTCCCCAAAACTGATATTCCCCAATCGACCTGAAAGAACTCGAGTCTTTGGGAGTTTCAAACTTTTTTTTTAATCTTTGAAGGTACTTTACATTAACCTTCAAAATCATTCCACAAAAGTTTCCGGTCGTGGCAAAAGTATTAATACTACGCTCAAACTGGACACTGAGATTAGTACATTGCTGATCGCACATAGTTTATAGACAGGGTTGAGCAATATTTAAAAACTTGTATTTGAAATATGTATTTTTGTATTTAAAAACTGTATTTTTGAGTTTTTTGAGAATGTATTTTGGAGATATATTTGAATACATAATATAGATGTATTTAAAAAAGAAATACTTCAAATACTGAAAATACAAATGAAAGAGAAGATGACAAGGATAGTTTTTTTTTTGATTCTGCTAGTGAACAGGGACCGAAAAGATATTGAATACCGGTAAAAATACCGGTATTTTTTCATACCTTTTTCAAATACCTTTATTCTTTTATACCGGGAAAATATCTCTTTATAACAACTCTACCGGTATGGACAACCATAAAGGTTATACCGATACTTTCAATAAAAAAATAGTTTACCATCCATACCTGTTGAGAAAATAAGTTACTTTAGTTAATAATATCTCACAAAATGTTTATTAATCAAATACACTTTATAATTGTTATTTATTTTTTTTGTTCACACACACACACACACACACACACACACACCACACAAAATATATATATATATATATATATATATATATATATATATATATATATATATATATATTATGACCTAATGGTCATGTAACCATTCAGATTTATAAAAACGATGCCAATTTGAATCGGGCGCACAGGAAAGACAAGAGAGTCAGACGAACGGTTCCGGGGAACGAGTCGCGCGGGGCGAGAAGAGACGCGAGTCATAACGAGAGAAGGGAGAGAGAGTCGAGATGGCGCGCACGGGCGAGGTGAGGTGCATCAATTACGGAAGTGTAATCGGTGAGCATCAGGGAATATAGGTGGGGAGAAGTAGTGACAAGGAAGTGAATAGTAACTAAAGACAGTGGATAGTAATATTAGGTCGAGGGAATTGTGACATAAACGTTCGTGAGTGATAAATAATCGAATGAAAATGGAAACATGGGGAGAGCGAGTGCGCGTGGGCCATCAGCCATGGGCAGACCAATAGACGAACGATTTTGAGAAAACGCATGGTCGTAATAATACTGAGCTCGCACAATAACACCGAAAGCGTGTGACTGGACAGCAAAACACTGGAGTCGGAGCGGCAACCACGTAAACCAGCCAGCGGCAACGCGCCACGCCGTGGCGTGAAGGCCTTGAACAAAAGCAGCTGTGTTTCTGCGCCAAGAGAGTGGGAAATACAGGATGAGTAACCGAACATATAATAGCCATGTAATTCAAGTGAATTCAGCACAGCCACGTTGGCCAGAGAGTGCATTAATGGGATAGGGCGTATTAACGAACCATTACGTAGATAGGGGAACAAAGTAGAGGTTATACACATACGATATTCATAATGATTACAATAATAATTACAGAATTGATTAGTCAGAGATTCATGTATTTATCGGTTTCGGAGTAATCCAGTAATGTAATCAAAAATAGATGTTAATTTATATTAATGTAATATAATTTAAGACTGCAGACTCATGCATGTACTTTATCAGATTCTCCTTATGTTGAGTTCTTTTGGATGAATAAATGTGTGATTAAAAACAGCCCGCCCAAGAACGCGGCGAGATGTTTGGGGAGGTCAGAAAAGTCACGCTATCAGAACAGAAGTGTGCCATAGGTGCGACCATGCTTCCAGGTCAGAAGGGTGACTGTACACTTGAGCGCGTGCCCTGGCGGCGCTGGGCTTGGAAAGAAAGGAGCGCGAAATGAGGAGCAAACATTCAAAACGTGACATTTCCACTTTACTCCTTTTCGAGAAAAACGCAAAAATATTATAGCATCAAAAATATTCAAATATTTTATTTGTACTCAATTCTTAATTAAAATAAAATATTTAATAAATAATAAAATTTAAATATTCTAAGTTTGGTAGAATTTTGGGGCGAGTTTCGTGTCGGATATGTCTTGTTTTGAATGAATGCGAAGGACATTGCATGCTTTGATTGAATGACAGCTGGACATGTCTTGATTTGAATGGAAAATAAATTCTTTTTATGGAAATTCATAAAAATATATTAGGACATTAACATTCATTTTCTTGCATCTTTTTTGTATTTGTGCAGCTTTTTGCACAAATCCATTATTGCAAATTTTATTTAAAAAGTTTTAATTTATTTATTATTAAAGTAAGAATATCCCAACTTCAAGAATTTTATACAAATCCATTGACACGGTTGGCGAAAAAAGAGCGCCTTCATTTTTCCTCCTTTTATCAAAAAACAATTTTTGACATATTTTTGAAAAATATGTCAGGCTTCTTTACCTTATGGTTTGAACGATTCATGTTTCGTGATTTTTTTACATTATGTTATTTTTTTCATTCTCTTCGTTTTCTCGAACCCTCAGTAATGTCACTAACAGACACTTCCATTTCCACGGCTCAGAATTGTTTGATGTAGGATCATACGTTCATCAAAGTGAACAGTAAATAGCGATATTAAAGCAAAATGTTTCACATAGTAGTTTCAGTAGCTAACTGACTGATTCTCTATACTATGAAGTTTAAATATTTCATATAATTGAACCGTTACTGCTTTAAATATTGCAAGTGAGAATTAGACAAAATACCTGGAAAAGCTGCTCATTGTTTCTCTCTATCGGCCGGGGAAAATCCGCAGGCCCAAGGAATTCGAACCCCGCGACGGCGTGGCCCTTCGTCTCCTCGGCGCGGGGGCCGAGCGGATGCAACCGCATTCCTTAGGTTTTCTTCATGTAGCGGCCCCGTCAGGGCAGCTGTTCTAACGCTGCGGCGGGAGTGTTTTAGAGCGAAACAGGAAAGTTTACAAGTACTGGGCGCTTTGCATATGAGTGAGGAACCCAGTTACCCATAACTACTCTCTACGTCAAGGTAATGATCGGAGAAACTATAGAAAACTACCGTTGAGGAAACCCGACCACTGGAATTCTTCCCCAGTCAATGGCGGAATTCGACCTAGCTAGAATATGTCCAAAATTCGCCACCCTGGGAACTCGAACCCTAGGACCTCTCGGTCAGAAACTCTGCCGTGTCAATAGTTGTCCCTCTGAGCCATCTCAGCGAAAGACAATCACAATGAATTTCCCCCAACCTGTATGATTCTACTGAAATACCGGCATTTTCTTGTTAAAATATCGGTATTTTGATGAGTGAATACCGATATAATACCTTTAAATAAAAATATTTTACCGTTATAGACCGGCTAAAGGTAAAATGCCTCTAAATTTTTAAGGTTTTAATAAAGGAAGAATAGAGGAAAGGTTTTTCCTTTAACCTTTTATTTCGCTACTCGGTCCCGGGAATAAGATGAAAACGGCAAAATAATTACAAAAAAAGAAGACACATGAAAAGATGGGAAGAATACACGGAGTACTTATATGGTAAGGACTTTTAAGTACAGGAGTGGATAAACATTGATGATTTCGAAGATGACCCAGAGATTTTTGTAGAGAAAATGCATTGGGCGACAAAACAACTGAAAAATGGGAAGTTCCTGGGTGTAAATAATATTCTAATCGAACTACAAAGACACAGGGGAAGAAATCATGGCAAAACTAATACAATAATGCAATTTGATCTGAAAAAGAAGAGTGATCAACAGATTGGAAACGCATTATGTTTATTCCATTATCAAAGAAAGGCGACAGCCGTGATTATGCAAATAACAAAACAATTGCATCCAGAGAAAGAAAGAAAATTACACAAATTCATAAAATATGCATGCATATCACGTAAGACCAGTGCTTGACTTGTAAAATTTTAGGTCCCGGAACGCGCTTGAAATTACGTATTAATTTAATAGAAATAGTTATATATTTATAATATAATTTAATAATTATCACTGAGGTAAAGGAACGCCGTTCCGTCATGTTCCATATCAAATCAAACCCGTAAGACCAAAATCCAAATAACCGAGAAAATGGTATTTCTAATCCTGTTGGGTGGGTTTAAAAGCTGAACATTCAGAAAGGCCGGAAAAAGGAAAATTCTTTTGAAGTATGGGCACGGAAGAAAATATTGAAAAAAAATGGGCAGGAAAAAAAGACAAATGCCGAAATTTTGAAAAGAAAACAGAACTTTCTCTAAAAGCCAAAGCCAAAATATTGAAAATAAAATATTTTGACATACTATGGTCGAACAAAATCTCTAGAAAAGGATATTAGCTTGGAATGGTAGAATAAAGTGGATAGAGCGGAAGAAAAAGATGTAGGTGGCACAATGAAATAATTAAGGCAACCAACCACACATGACGAGACATAAGTGTGTTGAAGACAGAAACCAGTCGAGAAAACTAGTACACGATATCACAAACAAAAGGAAAAGGCAGTTTGAGTCCGAGTGAGCAATGAACAAACATGCTGGAATCCGATTGCTGTGTATATCTGGATAGGCTAACGAGGGATGGCTTGCGATATATGTTGGGGCTTGTAGATGAAAGGAGAGATTCTCACAACCGCTGCTTGGCAACCGACAATAAGACATCGCACTGAACAGTATGTTTGATACCCGCAGCCCTTCATGTGTTCATTCTGCCATTATTAGGGAAGAACTTGCCGAATTATCGGCGCGTCATCTCCCAGATTCGGATAGCAATAAAGCATAGGCTTTATGCTCAAATAATGCAAATGCAAACATCAATGTTCAAAATTAAAACAATTCTGAAAAACCTGGTAACCTCGAACAAGTTCGTGGAAGATAATTTGTTTTGACAGTGGCCGTGATTGTTAATTTATAATTACGATTAAGACAAAATGGCAGAAGACAGGAAAAAGAATAACAGCGAAACTAAGCCTGAAAACTAGCGCTCAGGGTCATCTCAAGGAGTCACATCTTTCTCAAATGGGTACAGGAAGGTGGGCGAGAGGCCTTACACCTAGAGTGCTTGCGTTTGCCGCCTCTCCGGGTAGGGGAGGACATAAAATAAATAAATAAATAAATAAATAAATAAATAAATAAATAAATAAATAAATAAATGTCTTTATTGGTGGCGAGGCTCAGGCCATTTAGCCTGCTCTTCCGCCTGACCACATTTAGAATTTATATTACAATAGTACATAATAAAGGGAGTCATTCAATGAAAAATACGCACGCAATTTGGATGAAGATATACACATGGATGACAGGAGTAAAAGCGAGGGAGGACGAGTTTGATAGGAAATTGTAAAAGAATCGGGATGAATGGAACGGTAGAGAGAAATGAAAGGAAAAAGAAAGAAAAGGAGAAAAAGAATCAGTGAAATGTTAATAAGTTCTGTTAATTGGTTCATTGAGGTTTTGAGGAAGCTAAAATTGCGTACGTATTCTTGAATTACCCCTACAAAAACTAGAAAGGAGGAATCTCGTCAGCATACAAGCGAAGACATATCAAGTCAAAAGTTCAAGCCCTGAGAGAAACTGAAAACATTGATAATGATAAATGATTTTGCGTATATTTCCTAATATTAATAATAATTATTATTATTATATGATATAGTGTCGTAAAAATATTTGGTTTTTAAATAAAGTTTAAAAAATAAATTAATTAAAAATGTGGATATAATAAATTTCTTTTTAGGAAAAGTTAACAGTTAAAGTCTTCCACAAACTAACAAATTGGAAAAGTTTAAGAACTTAGGAAATTTTTTCCGTTTAGAGTATTCCCAACCCCCGAAAACCCGACCCAACATCTCTCACCCGTAAGCCAACGATTTATTCTACCTTTATTCCTGGGACTGCAAGCAAGGGACCATCCCGGCATGCGCCTTAAGCGATTGAGTAAACCCAGGTAAACCTCAATCAGGATGGCGGCTTAAGGCCAAGACACAATACAAGTAAACAATTTCAGTGCACACAAAATACAAAGAAGAAAAACAAAAGGCGAAAATATTTTGAATTTAATATTATATCTAAATGTACGGCGCAGTTTGTAAGAGATGAAGAACTGGAACAGAAATATTGCAAATTAGTGAAACACATGTAGACAAAATTAAAAGCATATCATTATAATATTTTGAATACATACAAATATGAGCAAATGCTCATGCATAATCACACAACAAAGCTACGCATACATCTGCGTACTGCAATAAAAGTGACGTATGAGATGTAAGTTTGTTCTTTATATGTTATTTAAAAATGATTGAAAGAGTGTACGAGTAGATTACAAAGACAATAGCTAGGTAATGGATATATTTTTTAAATATAGTGATAAATGTAAAAGTAGATAGGAGGAGGAATGATATTTTGTAAAGAATATAAGGAATAATATTTTGATGAAAACTAAGAGAGAACAAGAACACAAAAAGAAAGAGCGAGGATTTTAGCTATTCAGAGAGAGAGAGAGAGATAGGGAGGGGGAAGGAGAGGGAGAAAAGAAAGTGAGAAAATGAGATATGAGAAGGCGTTAAGGATGACTTGAAAGTATTTATTTAGGAAATGGGGTAGAACTTTGTACGATAGGTGGAATAGGAATAAATATGAGATACTTCACAGTGCTGACGTAGTGCGGCGTCCGCCCAGATCTAATTTTTGGCAAGCGAACAGTAGGACTATTGTTATGTATTTTTTCCATGGATCCAGTTAGTGATTTCTTTTTTAAACTTGTGAAATGTACTGCAATTTTTTATAGTAGAGGGGAGATTGTTCCAAGCACGGATGGCAGTGACAGTGAATGATTTGCTAAACGCAGTGGTATTGTGATGCGGACATACGTAGGAAATGCCAGAAAATGGGATCATCTCTTGGGCCGAAGATAGTCTACTGGATGAGGATGTTACAATCAGCGTTCCTTTTATTCGAACACATGAACTGACAGTGGTATAATGCAATATTATTTCATATTATAACTCCTATAAAATTGTGATTATCGATTCTTTTCATTCACAAACAACTCATCATGCTTAAAACATTGATAATAAACATCGGGTGTCATAAATATTTCATTTTTTTACGAAATATGTTCATGTGTCTATACAAAATCTCTGTTTTGAAAATATCAACATCAATGTTGCATCCCTATTCTCGACATCTAAATGAGGATCGCCGATTTAATACTTTTGCATTCTGACCCACATTCCCTAATAGGACGTTTATCAGTGAGACTTGTAAACCCCGTTTTACTAGTAGTATGTAAGTGTAATAAATTGAATTGCTACCCGATTAAATGTTACTGGAAAGCGTGTACGATGTTTAGAAAAATTGTAAATCAATGTAGAAATGTAAACGTTGCCGAATTAATAATTTTTTTTATTTATTTTATTTTATGTCGCATCAACTGCAAAGGTTATTAGTGACATCTAAACAATCACATTAATATTTTGTACATGGGAAGTTATGACAATTATAGGAACATTCACATCACATTATTAAAGTTTATACACTTGTCTTATATGTCCCCATACAATTTTATGGTCTTCAAAAAATTGAGAAACCGATTACATTTTTCTCTGTCCTTCAGCACACTTGGCATGTCGTTCTCAACACCATGTCTCGTCCGGTCAGTCTCAAACCTGGGGCACATAAATAGGTGATTAACATACATAGGAACATTACACACATTACACATAACAGCTGTTTTTCCTGTGATCAGATGGGCATGTGTGAGCTTGGTGTGACCTATTCTGCATCTAGTTAACACAACCTGGTCAGCTCTGCAGAAGAATGTGGCTGGATTATAATCATCGTATTCACATATACTTCTTAATTTACATCGGGCGTTCTTATTCCATTCCTGTCTGTCCAATTCTTGTAATTTTCTCTTGATATTGGCATGATAGTCCTGTGGTATTATGGGAGGTTACTTCTTTACCAAGTTTGACGCCCTTTTGCGGATCTGTCTGCCAGCTCATTCTCCTTGATACCCACATGAGCCGGGATCCATCCAAAAACTATATCTTTACCTTTAAAGTTCAAGTTTCTTATCTTACTAACAATGTCTAAAGCTAGCGAGTTTCCTGAATAAAAGACATTTCCAATAGTCGACAGAGCCAATTTGAGTCTGTTACTATCAAAAATTTACGTTCACTGTCTTCGAGAATGTAGTCTAGTGCTGTGATGATGGCATATAATTCGCTGGACAGGACTGAGTACTTGTCGGGCAGTTTGGTTGATATTACTCTTGTTGACGTTACAGCGGCACATCCCAAGTTGCTACTTTTCGAGCCATCTGTGTATATTTTGTTGTAGTTCTCATATTTGACTATTTCTTGTCCTATTCTGGCTCTTATCTCTTGGTTGTTAATTTTTGACTTCTTAGGATTGTTTATCAGCTCCTCAGCTTTAATGTCCTGCATGGTCCATGGTGCATAGTCAGTGATACTAATAGGTTTAAGAGGGGGAATTGTTTCTGACATTGTGCTTAGTATTTGTATAGCCCGTACAGTGATTGGTTTTGGTAGTTTCTTTTTGGAACATAATTGCTTCCTATTTCTGTATGTAAGCTGGTAAATTTGGTTCACAGAGTTGCTGCAGTTAGCTGTAACTTTGATTATATATCCTACAATTAGATTTCTTCTTCTTTTATCCAGGGGTGGTAAATTAGCTTCCTGTAATATGCTTATCACCGGACTTGTTCTATATGCACCACATATAAGCCTGGCACCAGTGTTATTGATAGGGTCGAGTATTCTTTTAATATTCTTATTTGCAGCATCGTAGAATATGCTGCCATAATCCATTTTAGCCCTGATCAATGCCTGGTATGTTCTTCTAAGCACTGTGTAATCGGCCCCCCACGCCGAATGACTTATGATTTTCATCAAGTTTAGTCTTTTCGTGCATTCCACTTTCAGGCTTTTAATATGAGGTATCCAGGATAATCTTTCGTCAAGTATCAGGCCTAAGACTTTTAAGGTTTTACATTGTTTTATCTTGTGTTCACCGATATTCAGGGATAGAGTCTTCTCAGTGGATCGCTTCCTGGAGAAAATAATAAATGTGTATTTCGTCTTGGAGAATTTTAGACCAACTTCATTGGAGAATTCGAGGATGGTGTCTAAGATGTTTTGCGCTATAACTGCTATGGAGGACAGATGTTTTCCAAAGATGCATATATTACAGTCATCCGCATACATGCTTACTAGCGCGGGAGGTTTGATTTTGGTCTGCATTTCATTTATTATCAACAGAAACAAGGTCACACTAAGCACTGAGCCCTGCGGTACTCCATTTGTCAGCATATATCTCTCTGATAAGGCTCCTCTTACTCTGACATTAATATAACGTTCTTTAATAAAGTTATGCACGAACTTAGCTATGTTGCCTTTAATTCCATGTTTCGTTATTATGTCCATAACACGCCGTCGTCAAACCATCTCATATGCCTTTTCAATGTCGAGTCTTAGTACCACTGTGAACATGTTATTGGCGAATCCATTGTAGATACCGTTCTCAATTATTGCAATGCTGTCTAAGGCAGATCGGTTCTTGCGAAAACCACTTTGGTGAGGCGATATTAGCTGATGTTTTTCTAGGTACCATTTAAGTCTGTGGTTCACTACCATCTCAAGTAATTTACACAGACAACACGTTAGGGCAATAGGCCTGTAGCTGTCTACTAAAAATTTGTCCTTACCAGGCTTGTGAATTGGAACAATAACTGCTTCTGACCATTTTTGTGGGAAGACATTGTTTAAATATAGATAATTGTAAATGTCTAAAAGAACCCTGATAGCTTCTTCAGGGAGCATCCGGATAAATATGTTAGGTATTCCGTCGGGACCGGCGCTGGTGTCTTTTAGTTGACGTATATTGACCTTAAGTTCTCGGAGCGTAATGGGTACATTCAGTTGTTTGGAATCATCTATTTCATATTCTTCTACTTCAGATTTAGGGGAGATCTCTCAGTTTCTTCTTTACGTTTCGTGAAGCTATCCGCAAGGTTCGCATCACTAGAATTGGAGACGAAAAACTTTCCAAAGCTACTTGCAATATCGCACGGGTCCTGAATGAATTGTCCGTCTGGCGTATACATAGACTTCGGGTAATTTGTTCTGAATTTTCCATCGATAGCATTTATTTTCTTCCAAGCCTCTGTGTAGTTCAGTTTACTGTTTAAGGATGATATATATTCCTTCCAACAGCTCCTCTTAGATTGTTTTATGATTCTTCTTGCCTGGCTCGTGCTGATTTAAACGTGAATTGATTTTCATTTGTGTTATGTTTCTTAAAAACATTAAACCAGTGCTTGTAATTCATAACCGCTTCTTCACATTCCTTTGTCCACCAAGGTAGTTTCTTCTTACTTTTAGTATTTTTTGTTTTGGGTATAGTCACATCCGCTGTCGACAGTATAAGGTCTGTAAAGTTGCTCACAATATCGTTTATTTGCACTGAGTCGTCGATGTTCAATTTCTTAAGGTTCTGAACTTTGCTCGCAATGATGTCTTGGTACGACTTCCAGTTGGCCTTTTTAAATATCCATCTGGGCATATAGATGTCCTCAGGAATAATCGAATTCTCATATGACAATGCTATAGGATAATGATCACTGTTGTGAAGGTCCTCCATTACGTTCCATTTTAGATATCTCGCCAAAGTTGGAGTGCAGATGCTTAGGTCGATGCAAGATGAGTTCCCGCTACCCGCATTGAAGTATGTAGATTTTCTGCAATCGTTCAAGACTATAAGATCTTCATTGTTCGCAAATTCACCAACAATTTTCCCTCTTCGATCTGTTTTTCTTGATCCCCAAATCAAGTTGTGACTGTTAAAATCACCGACTATCAGTACCGGGCCAGATATTTGTGCATATAAGTTGTCTAGGTGGTGAGATTCTAGCTGAAACGCATTAGGAATGTATACGTTCCACAGATTAAAACTACTATTTCCAATATGCAGCCGTATTACACATACTTCTAGGTCACTTATAATAGCGCATTCACTACACTTGATCGACGTACGAACATAGATCGCAACTCCGCCACTGGCATTTCCACATATCACTCTGTTTTTATAAAAACATTGATAACCTTTTATACTAAAATGGTATTTATTTTTGAAATTGGTTTCTTGGATGCACAGTATATCATAATTTTCGTCTTTGAGGATCTTCTGAAGAAACTCATATCTAGTAAGAAAACCGTTCACATTCCATTGTAAAATTCTAATCTTCATATTTGAAGATCTTCGCTTGTTAATTCGTCGTTGTCAGACGATTCTTTTGAGGAATCTGAGAGGACTGGGTCCTTCAGCTTCTTCATAATTCTCGTAAATCTTGATTTTATTCCTCTATCAGACAGTAAGGGGAAAAAGAGTATTTGAAGGGGGTTACTTACGCCATAAGTATTTTCCAGAAAGTCTTTTAGTTGCTCATACGTTAGTACATTGTTGGATCCTTCTATTCTTTCTTTCGCTGGGGCTAGTTGCTCCACTATGCTTTTCTTATTGCAGACGCTACTAATGGGGTTCTCCTTGGATACCTTCCTTTTCTTTTTCTTAGTTTGTTTGGCCGCACCGTTAATTTTTCCTTGGGGACGGTTGAATTGTTCTTCCTGAATTTCGCTTGACAGGTGTTTCACGGGGGGTATTTTGGTAACTAGGAACCTTATCTCTTTGTTCGTTATCAACGGCTACCTTGTTATCAATTATGTCTTCCGGTTGGTTGAGGTTAATGTCTCCTACATTTTTACAGTTTTTGGCAATATGACCTTCTTCCTTGCAGTGAAAGCACTTAATGATACCACTTGACAAGTAAATCCAGTTTCTTTCTCCTTTGTATGTGATATGTATGGCTTCAGGTATCAAATTTACTGAGTCTTCCGGAACGAACACCTGTCTCCGAAAACTTAAGATATGAGTGAACTGTTCTTTACCAAAACCAGCTCTGAGAAACGACACTTGAGAGCTGCGTATCACTTTTAATTTGTCTAGTTCATCTTCAATTACTGCATTAGGAATCATAGGGTAAACATTTGAAATAACGATACGTTTCTGTCTACTCACAAGAGACCGAATATTTTGGGAGGAGCCCTCAATATTAATAGTCTTGTGCTTCTCTGTTAATTCGTCCACTAACTGCTTACTGCTCAAAAATACACACACCCTGTTATTTGAAATTTTTGAAGCATACGTGATGTGACTAGGCGGAACAATCAATGCTAAGGCTTCTACGTACCTTTCGAGGGGTGTGCTGTGGTCTTTGCCTTCAATTATAATACCTTGTTCCTTCTCCGGGTACATGGCATTGAGAACGACTTTGTTGTAACTTGGACGACCGGTGTGGTTTCCTTCAACGGGCTGGCTCCTGTAGTCAGAGGCCTGCCCTCGGGTAGCGGCTTCGGCATCCGCCATTTATTTTCTGTTCCCCATTCACAATGAGAAGCAGGTCAATCGAAATCAGAACAATTATATGCACTGAAGTAGACTGCTTACTTTACACTGACACTTTAACTTCTTGAGTTCGATGAAAACACGTAAACAAGTCACAGACCGTGGGGCTCTACTGAGCGGGGCACACGATGTTGCCTCGACCACTGCTGCCGAGCGAATGGAATTAATAATTGTATAACAAAACATAATTTATCCGCCTCATAAACCTATTCCTCTTCCAGTGTGGTGTTTCTAAGGGTTAAAGTTTCATTGCATTCATAACAATTTAATGCATTAAAAATACATAAATGTGTATCAACACAATGATTTATACTACATCCTTTTTATTTATTATTTACGTAGTTTGTACCAAAATTACGCACAAGGAATTTCCCATCTTCAAGTTTATATAAATATAACAGATTCATTTTATATGAATATAACTCACCAAGTAAGCTGAGACATGTCATGATTCTTAATATTAGATTTCACTGTTTGTTACAGCCTTGGATTCAGGATGCATCTCGCCTACGTGCTCTTTTACCATTTTTTCAAATTTGTCCGCAAGTACGAAAACAGTTTTAAAATTAGCTTCGGCGATTGTACTTGGTAAAACCTATCAAGGTGACAAACGCCGTTTTGAGATCAAAAATCGAGTCGTAGAATAAAAGAGCTCGTGCGTAATCTCGGCTCATTCTTTCCGGTAGTGGAATGATCTTAGAAGTGAAATGTATTGTAACGAATATTGCATCATCCGCCGGCGCCACCCCGAGCCTGTGATCGCGGGTTACGTCATTTGCCGGCGCTACCACGAGCTGCCTGTGAGCACGGGTTGCATCATCACCTGCCGGCGGATCATTCCAGAAAGTGCGCGGTGTCCGGAAGGTTCTGGATTGTCTTGACGAGTATAAATACGCGACGGCCGGCGACCGCGAGTCAGACTTGAGTCCGCAGTGGAAGCTGAACTGTGAAGTGTGTGAATGGCGGTGAATAGCAGTGCAGTGATTGTGCTCAGTGACGTGAACCGTGGTCAGTGCGTCGTACTGTGGTCGGTGACGTGAACTATGACCAGTGCATCGAACTGTGATCAGTACAGTGAACTGTGGCCAGTGCTTAGGACTGTGCGAGTGTGTAAGAGAAGAGTAGTGTAAATACATAATCAAGAGAAGTGTAGTGTAAATAAATCAAGAGAAGTGTAGTGTAAATAAATCAAGAGAAGTGTAGTGTAAATAAATCAAGAGAAGTGTAGTGTAAATAAATCAAGAGAAGTGTAGTGTAAATAAATCAAGAGAAGTGTAGTGTAAAAAATAATAATGTTTTAGTGATTGTGTTAACAAACAAAATAAACGTTTTTGTTAAAATAATATGAGACTTTTAATTCACCACCTAGAAACGTAACAGTATGTAAAATAAGACGATAGGACATGGAATATTAGTGATATCTACACAATTAGTTCAATTTTCTTTTTGAAATCAGTTTTCAAATCGGAATCGATAGTTTGAGTAATGTTTCAAATAATGTTTTGATGGTATTTGAAGGAAGACGGAAATATGTGAACGAGATATATAGCTACAAAATACGACTATTACAGAAGATACGAGACAGTTTGCTTGTGTTACAGCATCAGTAGTTTGATATGTGGAGAAAAATATATTGAGATTGAAAGGGACGAAAGCATAAACCGACTGCCTGGCTTGCCTACCTAAAAGTTCGGCCTCCTTTCGTGCCGCAGTCCGCCGGGTTTGGCCGTTCGGCTGCGTGGAGGGAAGGCCCACAAGGGTCGGTTGTCGCAACGATGTGGAGCGGCGAAGGCAGCGGGGAAGGTGTGTTCCAAATTTTACTTTACGCCGCTCCTATTCATCCGATTTGTATGATTGACACGGCGTTGGATTCAGGAAGTACGTCGTCATTGCGCTGTAAGCCCAAATTTATTAATTTCTTCGCGAAACTATGTGAAAATTTATAAAAATTGGAAATGTTTTTTGAAAAAACGGCTTCGTAGCGTAAAATATATTTTGAAATGGAGTCCAATGCCGTTTACAGATCAAAAATCGGACCATTTCTTCAGCCGTTATCGGTCTAGTAACCTTTGCTTATTTTGGTGCTACGTGGTGGCGACAAATTGAACTAGTGTCGGTAAATTTAGCCTTAAGTGGTCACCTCCACTAACAGCCATTTTTTTCGTGGAACCGATGACTTTTTTATGTAAGACACGTGTAAATATTCCCCCTTTACAGTGACCATCTGGCTAAGCGGCCACGCACATTTCGTATGCTGACTTTTATTAAACGATCACCTCAAGGGATTTTGAACAATATTATAGCAAGATCCAGGAAAATGGTGGAGATTCCAGTTGAAATAATGCCTGTCTACGATGCGACGCATTGACATATTACTTCGAATGACATTCAGAGTCGCTTATCTCGTAGTGAGTTAATTTCTGTTTCAGGTAACAATAAATGATTTGAATGAATCTCTTTATGAAACAACAGCACGTTCATTTCTCCCATTTCACGGCATTACTATGGTTTGCAAACCCGTGCATCCATTTTGTGAGTCTTTCTTAAGCGAATCCGATCTGAAGATAATTTGCTAACTCATTTGTCAGACAACTCTGCTGGAATATTTTAAGGATATGAGGTGTATCTTTAAGCCTAGTTTGCTTGCTTTTTTCGACGAGGCAAGTAATAGTAAATTGTTAAAATTATATTTTGTCACATATGGTATTAACAAATGTTAGAGCCCATACAGTGTTTAATAGCAGATAGCGCAATCAGATTTGATTTATGTTTCCTGTAACCTTATAACCTCGATTAAGCGGCCAACTCAATTAACGGTCAATTTTTGCCGGAACCATTGGTAACAGCTTAAGTCAGGTTTCATCGCTTGTATGTATGTAAGTAGCTACATATGTACAGGAATCTGTGTATCAGAGTGTTGCGGGTGTTTTATTTGCTTGCTTGTACTCCCCGATTGCCGTAAGTGCGAGAATCCTTTGCTCGCTAGAGGTGGACAGATTGGCAGTTCAGAGCAATGTCCCACACAGCTTCGCTAGGGGAAGCACTGAATGACACGTCAGCTTTGCCCAAGTACGTAAGCAATATACATGAGGAACTTTTCAGTCTAGTATTTCTCCTTTTATAGCAACATTTTCTCCCTGTAAGACCACTGAATCTGTATGGAAATCTAATTAATTATAATTGACCGACTGAGGTGGCTCAGCGCTTCAAATAATTCACTGCGATGCCTCTGACCGGGAGATCAGGCTTCGTCCCGATGATGGCGGATTTTCAACATTAGTTTTAAAACTAGATCCAATTCAGCCGAAAGGCTCAGGAAGAGAATTTTAGCAGTCGGTTGCTCTAATCAGTGTTTTCCGTGGTTTCTCTTATGAATACCACGAGAATGCCGGACCAGTACCCTCACAAACGGGCCAAGGACTTATTCGTGATTCCGGGCGCGTCAACTTCTAGGGTCATTAGATTCGTAAGTGTAGAATACATTTTTTTGCTTGAGAGGTGGCGGTGATCTTTCCAGCCGGATGGCGATATCCAGCGCCGACCTACATCGGCTAGCGGGGTTCTCCCCAACCAGGTATCTCCCACCAGTGGGGAACCGCTTCCGCCGGGACAAGCTCTAAGCTCCCGACCGGTCTCTTGACAAGTTTGATAGTGTAGGGCATGTTAGTGCAAGAGTGTGTATGTAAGGGGGGATGATAGGAGATGGAAGAGGAAGGAAAAATAGTGCACGGTCCGAGGTCCGTTTGTAGCTGTACTGCTCCGGCATTCGCCTTGTGATTATCGGAGAAACCACGGAAAACCACCGATCAGAGCAGCCGGCCACAAGAATTCTACTCCAGAAAGCGACTGAATTCAATCTAGCTGACAAGTTAGTGTCGAAAAATCCTGCCTCACACTTGAATTTAGGACCTCCCGGTCAGAGGCACTACAGTGTTACAGTGATATCAGTTGATTCTCTGAGCTACCTCCCACGGTCTACTCTCAGTGGCTTGGTGACTCCCTACTTAGAAATATCCTGAATAGCAGGGTAAAGGCTTCGCTTACAACTTTAATCTTTCAGAGACGTCTTGGAAGTTAGCAGGACCAATTCACGTTTCCTCCTGAACCAATAGTCGTAACAATTCATACTCTACGTCAAAATTTGCCTTAATTGTAACAAACTGTAATCTGTAATAAAAAAAATTTCCGCGGACCGGTTAGTTTAAAATACCTAGGTTCGAACCCCAGGAATCGAAGTCGTGGAAGCTCCCTGCGCAAGGAAAAGACACGTTATCTCCTGAACCAATAGCCGTAACATTTTATACTCTATGCGAGAAAGAGAGAGATGGAGATAAAGAGAGATAGAGATAATGAGAGATAGAGAGGGAGAGTTGATTTCTGGTCGAACGCGGCAGGGCGGACATCCATTACATCGGGAACGAATTAGGAAAACAAAAAAAGGAGGGAGGGCCAACACTTGGCAATTTCGATTTTTTGTTGGACCAACGTTACCAACTCAATATTAAATAATTGTCTCTTTCATTGTATCATTTTCACGATTGTAACAAAATTAATAGTAAAAACTAGAAAATTCTATATTTTTTTATAATTTTACTAAAATGATATTCTCTTAGTGCCAGTGCTACCAGCGTTAATGTTATTAAATGTGATTTTTAATTTTTATCTTGTTATATACATATAATTATTTTCATTGAATTTTTTATTATTTTGGGTCAAGTTACGGAATCTACATTTTTAGAAATCAATCTACAATATATATATTGTAACACCCCCACTGTCCGTAAAAGCCCCAAGTGGAGGTGCTCCCAGGGTTGACCTCGACTTACCTTTTCCCGGCGCCAGCTTCAGGTTAAAGTTTTGCCCGGCTACCCCCACTGAAAACACTGAAATTTCTAGTGGGAACATGCGTGGCGTGGGCATTGGCATGCAACTTGGAATGAAAGATTTTCCGCATTTAACTTTAATTTAATTCACAAGAGATATTTAGACAAAAGCACGGTGAAGCCGGATTCGTAAAAAACGGACTTACAGATTAACATATAACTATATTACATGGTTGGCGTCTCGACGGTTCGCTCGCCTATCTCCCGTCACAGCGGCTGCCCGGGCGGGGCACGGAGTTCGTCGCGCCGGCGCTGGCGGGGGTCACGAGCGCTTACTCGCTCGTATCCTTCCCAGGTAGGCTAGCGCAGCTGTGGCGATGACCCGGGCGCTTGCCCGACCCAGCGGCGATGAATGGCCTGGATCAGCCGATGACCACTCAGTAGCCGAGCGCGTGAAGGGCGGCGCCCGGGGTCGACGGCTGCGGCGGTGGCGGCGCGGTCGGCGCCCGCGGCATAGAAAATGTCCAGGCACGCCTCTGAGCCAGGAACGGCGGCTTTTGTCCTCGGGTTTGCCTACCTCCGGAGCTGATCGTAACAACGGGGCGGCTCGCTATGCGTGGCGTGACAGCCTCGTCGCGCCCTGGCCTCTGGCGGTCGACGGCGCGTAAATATCGGCGGTCCCTACTTCGTATTGTTGATCGTAATTACCGAAGCTCGGGCTGGCAGAGCCAACTTGCACACCCGAGGCCGTTCTACTGTGCGTGTACTCGCACGTACGTGGCCGAAGCCAAAAAAACGCTAAGACTCGCGTCTTCCGGGAGAACACCTACGCACTCGCCCGCTGTTCCCCTCAGCCAGGCGTCCGTTCTCCTCTGCAGTTCGAATCAGAAGAAGTCGAGTTATCTTTCCTCGCAGCTCCTAGGCTCCATAGGGTCACATGATCGCGCCCACGCGATGTTCACGCCTATTGGCCTGCGGCATCACGCGACACGGGGTGGCCAATCGCGGCTGCATCGACGTGGCAGTTGACGCTATGAAGTAGCGTCTTCAAGGGAATTTGTTGGACGTCAGAATTTCGCGCTGGTCGGCTCTCCAAGCTGAGAAGAAATCTCCGGCGCCGGTCGGCGGCGGCCGGAAATTCCATGGACGTCACGGGCGCGCCCCTTTCTACAAGGCTGGTTAACGAAGGCTAGCCTGCTCGCTCGCATCGGCGGCGCGCAGGTATCGGGAAAAAGTTCCTTTTCTGCTGCCCTTCGACAAGCGCCTTCACTACGCGTTTTAATATGCGTTTGATAATACAATTTATATTTATGATTTGCGATGCCATATGTGGGCGACTGTCCCATTACTATATATATATATATATATATATATATATATATATATATATATATATATATATATATATCGTTTGTAAAACACACTTTTCCTTAAAATGTATTACTATTATTTTTCTTTTCATCATCATCTTCAATATGTACCACACCACATATATACCAAATAATTAGCACAAAATATTATTTTATGCAATAAGTTATGAGTTGGAGTTACGAGTTGCAAGTTATGTACAAAAGAAGCGAATTATAGAAATGCAACAGGAGCGGTACCATTATTTCAAGTAATGCTATAAAATGAAATAAAATAATTTTTTTCAGAAGTCTGTAACTTCTTTGATTCTTATGACTTCGGAAGCCGAAAGCTCGATTTCAACAATGAAGCGGATAAAAACTTCTTAAAAATAGTATACAATGACAACATACCAATGCTATCAATAGAGTAGCAACTTCGAGAAAACCGCATCTTCAATGAATTAGTGATAGAGAAATTTGTGCATCTGAAACATCGGTGATTTCATTTCAAGGAAACAAGGGAAGTTTATAATTTCCTCATTTTTGGGTAGATTGGTAAAATTGTTAATAAATGTTTTGTTCCGATTTTTGCCTAATGAAACTGTTGTAACATGAAGGCAACGTACAGAAGCGTCAAGGTCAAAATTAATATATAGCAATAAACGAAAAATTAAAGCACTATTTTGAAGAATGGTTATTCATGATATAAATAATAATTTTCTTCGCAAGCTCTCGGGTCAGGTCACTGCGGTAGAACAGGAGAGCGTGTGTTACAAACCAAACGTAAACATATCACGGTCGCCAGCTGAACTAACAGCAACAAAAAGATTTATGACCATGTAAGGTCCCAATGGTGTTGAGCGGAATTAACACAAAAATTCCTAGGAATCAGACTATCATAAAGAAGCTATTTTCAAAGGGAAAAGGCACAAGGTTCAATAATACCCAAGTGAGTTCCAACTAAGGGGTCTACACTATAGAGACACAATCCAACTTCACTTATGACAATTATTTATTACAGAAGTAAATTACAAATAACAATCATTATTCCTATTTGTTGCTTAACAGTACTGTAAGAGGAATAAACAGAATTACTAGCATCAAACAATCTTGGCGTAAATTTGGAAAAACATGGAACGCCTTTAGAAATATGAATTTAATCAGAATGACTACGTCCAAAGCCAGAATTTGCTAATAACCCATTTTGGGATCGCAAACGGCTGACGTATATTAACAATATGACAAAAGCCTCGTATTTAGAAGCCCTTCATTACAAAAATATACACAAATTGAGTGGTAAGCTGTGAAGAAATGTCTTGCACTTTAAAACAACATTAAAAATAACCTTAATCAGCGACTTCTAATTGCCACGAACTCTTACGTAATTGATGGAATGGCATTGATTGCATAACATATCGCCTTTTATCCTTAAAATTATAGTGCCACCTTTTCCGAAAAGCCGTTTGATCACTTCAGTGCCAACTGCGGCTTGGTACCCAAGCGACCTTGTATAGCCGTTCACGGGGCCAACAAACGAAGTACTACAAATAGGCCACGACTTCACTGCCGTACAGGCCCTTCCCCCGTCTAGTAAGTGCTCCAGAGATCCAATGCGCTTCTGTCGTCTTACTCAAGGCCTGGAGCCATATGCTGCAACATTCAATCAAACAATTAGAGAATATGCAGACTTCGTAACATATGAGACTGCGCCGCCATTACCCCCTACGCAGCTCTGCAAGGAAAACGCCGCTTGTTAGGCTCGACGCGAGTTCCTGCACTGTAAACATACATAATGTGCCTTCGTACCGTAACATATATAAACATAATGTTCTTTCCCACCGTAATCGTACATAAGAAAAACTGACACTACAAAAAAGGCGATATTAACTTACAACAAACATTCAAATCTTAACATATTAAAAATTAATCAATCCAATTCCATCATAGTGTGGCATGAAAGCCACTCCAAAAATTTAATATTTCAATGAGGACGCTGAAATAAAAACACAAGAAAAACCATATCGACAAGTGCCGAGGCATACCCGTCACAGGCAAGAAGTTGTTGCGTTCGTGGCTGAGGAGAGTGGCAAGAAATGCTGGGCTTAGAGCCCCTTATATAGCCTCAGCAAAGGGGTGGGGGTTAATACCAGACGTCCCTGGAGCGTGACGCAGTACCAATCGATAAAGAAGAAGTTATATGCTCATTGTCTTCGCAAAGAGTAGTCTATGGCGCCTTGTTATTAGGCAAAATGCAAAACACGTACACCTAGCAGATTGCCTATACACAGCCGCTTGTAGCCAGTGCACCTGTTGTTCAGTGCACTCTAGCGGGCGCTAGTGGACACTTATCATGTACATAAAGAAATTTTTATTTTGCCTAAAAAATGGCTTTTCCAACATTTTCAAAGGCAAACAAAGGTACCAATCAATCCCAAAAATGTTCTAAATTTGGGATTTTGTTAGTAGAAGCCATTTCTATGGCTGGTTTTCTTACAATGAGCATAAACCTGTGTTTAAATGTCAAGGATTTATTTCAGTAAATTCTAATTTTGACTTTCACCAAATAATTGCTTTTTACAACTAACAGTACCATCAAATTACCTTTTTTACACATTTCTATGGCCATAGAATTACAAGTTTGGGCTTTTAGCCACCAGATCTTAATTTATAAGTACTTAAAAAATAAATAACATTCAGTACTTAAACTTAAATTTAAAAACTAAGCCCTATGTATAAATTTTACAATATTTAGTTCTTCAAATTATGGATGGGGTGGCTTCTCAGCTGAATCTTGATGAAGCGCAGTTTTTAAATTTAACAGCGTGATCCTTCACCGCAGAGAAGGAGTCGATTAACATCCACTTATCAGTCGTTGCGTACGTTGAAAGAAACACGATACGCCGTACGTGCCGCGTGGGTCGACCCGTCGCCGGCAACGGATGTGACGCTGATCTCAGCTCGATTTCGGAGCGGCAGCGCGCCTCGCTTTCACACGGCGCTTTGTCAAACGTGGGTGGCGTGTCCGAGAAAAGTTTATAATGAGTTTCTTGGAATTAGAGAATTTTCAGAATTTTTCGTATTATTCTGTATAAATTAGTAGTTTTATGTTTTTACACTTATTTATAATTATTTGTTAATAATGCAAATATTTTAAAATATATTTGAAATTTAAGAAGAAATGTTCGTAAACAATTTATATAATTGTGTCTATTAATAATTTGTTGGACCGAATACGAAAAATGAAAATTTCCGGTATAGAAATACCTTTACATCTTTATACCTTTATTCAAAATACCTTAAAAAATACCGGTATAAGACGTCAAATATCGATATTTTTAGAGGTATTTTACCTTCATCCGACGTCTATACTGTGACATACCAATATGTGGGACATTGTATGGCGTAACATTCATTGTTAACAGGGTGAATGGTAAAGATAGACATATGCAAATATGGCGGCATAGCAACGGTAGACGAGTTGTCAAGATCAACAAACTTCATTGCTTTGAACCACGGGGCGCGGCTAGTTGATAAAGTAAACTGTTTGGGGATTAGCCGAGAAAGCAATGACAGTCTGGGGCGCGGCTAGTTGGATTTGTAAGTAATTTAGGGATTGGCTAGGGATGGAATGACTATGTATTTCGACGGAAGCGTGTTGTATTTTTTCTGACATGAAACAGTAGAAAGACGGATCGAGTTTTCAAGGGCTGATAGAGGGGAATATGGAGGCATTTCGACTTATGCCGTGGTGCTGTGCGGATCGTGTAGATAACTGATGTTGGGAGTTTGGGAATTGTGAACATCTACTTTGGAGCGTACGGTTGTCGGACTTAGAATATTGATGTAATGTGCGGAAATTGGAACTTGGAAATATTTCGAGTGCAGCAGCTAGAATTTAAACTGTGAACTTAGGTGAATTTGTTAGCAACGGGACTGGGAGTATTTGAAGCAGATAATAGTTTGCTGAACTTTAATATTTTAAGTCTGCGCGTAGAAAGAAGTGGGAACTTTTAAAAGGAGAATTAATTAAGTCTTATCAACTTATGAGGCGGTGAGGATCAGTGACTTGAGTACACTTGTGCCAGAACGGAAGAAAAGATGGTATTTGGACCTGGAGCCATCGACACCGGGAAAAATTGAAAATGGTTCTACGCGGCGACATCGGCCAAGAGCGCGCGAAGACGGGTTCTGCAATATAAGATTTGAGACTGGTCATGACCGAAAGTTTCGTATTGTTAAGAAGGAACATTGAATAAACTTACAAGTTTCTGTGAATAGAAAAGATGATTTTCATCTAGCCAATTCCAGCAAATGAGTAGCTAGAAATGTATATTTGCTTTTCAGATTCCTCGACCACTCTGTACAGATGGCAGATGGAATAATCGGCTATTAGTAGGCAATAGCGATTAATAAGCCCCATCGACCCAGTTAGCCGGATATTACTCTCTCAGCCTTAATCAGTGAAAAACTACTGATTGACAGTGACTATTTACTGATTGTGGTAGTTATAACCTTGCCACTGGCAATCAGTGAATTGAACTGAACGAATCAGTGAAAAAGGGGTCCACTTTTTGAATCAGTGAAACTTCACTATTTGAATCAGTGAAGTATCACATCGCTACTCCAGTACTGTAATGCACAAACCCAAAAATCCTACTACTGAGAAATCACTGTATTGCTTTAAACAAATGTTTCAAAAACATAAAAATTTAATAAATACAATACAATAATTATAATAATAATATGCTAATTTATATAATAATAATAATTTATAATATAATATATTAATAAATATGATGATAATTTATATCTGTATTTGAAGTATTTCTCCCTTGATATCTCAATAGTAGGATTTTTGGGTTTGTGCAGTATAGTACAGGGGTAGCGACATATTGTGTAAAGAAAGTCAAAGTTAATTAGGCACCAATTTTTAAATTTTGGGATAAAATTCTACTTATACAATAATTATAATATTAATTTGCTAATTTATATAAAATAGAAATATGCATATTATGGCAAAGCTATTGAGTCACACAGAATCTTAACTCACAAAAAAAATTGAAAATTGAGGTAATAACAGATCTGTATTCCATTTCATATGAGCAATCTATATATCTGTTTATTTATTGTCTTCAACATTATCACATAGAAAAACTGTCCGATGTTGCTATTTAGTTCTTTGTCACATTATCCTGGGATAGGAGAGTTTTGTTACATCACTTACTTACAAAAAAATGGCTTTTCAATGAAAGGAATACTGGTAAAGAGATATGTTGAAATTAAGGTAATTTTAAAGGGAGATACTGCCTTTTTAAGTGAGATAGGTGAATACAAGTCTTTATTTAAACGAATGAAAAACATACAACAGAGAAGAAACCGATGTTCAGGAACTTGTCAAAACTCACTAAGGAAAAAAATTGGCCTGCAGTTAATAATTTCGTTTATGTACATTTTATTGACAATTTTGGTGATACACAACAAATTCCAGTGAAAGTTGGGAAGAAAGTAGTGAAAGAAAGGGCTTATAATTTAAATGTATATAAATACATTTCAATAGATTTTTATGTGAATTTTACAATAAAAATAAATAAAGGACATTAAATCTGTCAAAATTTTTGAAGAAAAAATAAAAATAAACATTTGGTATTATTACAAGTATTTGGCAAGTTTTTAGGCAATCTTAATCAGCTTTCTTGCTAATTACATTTTCATAATTAAAATCAGCAGCATTGCCAAGCTTAAAATTGAAATGTTATCATAATTGCATGCCTTTGTTTCTATGTGAGCATACATACATATATATGTATACACATGTATATATATACACATATATATGTTTATAAAGAAAACAAAGACTATTGTGCGTCGTTTCCTAAAAATTCGAATCTGCCATGCTACAAAACAAATGACTGATACCTGACACCGCAATGGAGGCACCTGGCCACTGATTTCAAAGACAGGAATACAATTTATGAATGATGGCATGTGTCAAGAAGCGCAAGTTATAAGCTATTAATTCACCTGAGGTAAAAACTTTAAATGGCTTACCAGATTAATTCCAAAACACAAACCAGGGGCTAATTACAACACAAATATTTGGTAAGGTAAGAAATACTTTTAAAAAAAGAGACATCAATTTCGAAAAGTCTGGATTTCTTTATCAGAAAATCTATCAAAAGTATATTTGGAGGAAGAGGAAAATTTGCAATTTTAAAACTACTACATAGAAGAGATTACAGAGGAAAAAGTTGAAAAATCTACCCGAGTACTTCAGATGAAACAATTGAGAAACTTTTAAAGAAAGTTTTAGAAGATAAGCAACAAATATCTGATTTAAAAAAGTTGAGAAAAATTGCCAATGATTTTATTATCAATATATTTAATGGAAGAAACTCAAATACATGCCAATGGATAAACAAGTTTGAAAGAGTAAGAACGCTGTTTTGTGAAAAGAGAAATTTAAAATTTTCCTTTGACAATGCAAGTACAGATTGGCACTCAAGTAATTTTGAAATACAGCAGAATCAGAATGGAACAATTGAAAAAGAACGCATGGCAAAAGAAATCGGAGCTGTACTTAAAAATAAGGACAACAATGGAGATAATAAGCCAGTGGCATATTTTTCGAAAAAAAATTGAGTGAAGCTCAAAAGGAAAATAAAAGCAATTTACCTTGAGTGCTTGGTAATAAAAGAGATATATTGGCAACATTGGCTACTTGGAAGAGAATTTTTGGTACACTCCAATCATAAACCTTAAAAAAATTTAAATATAAAAGCAAGAGTCATTTTTTACAAAAACCACTGATTCGTAAATAAGAAGACACGGTAATGGTAGAATTCCTAGATTAATGAAGAGAGGCTTACATGAATCACGTGGGTGGGATTTGGTTATTATTCGTACAATTCGTTTTTGTAATCTAAAAGTCTGGGAGCTATATGATGTATTTCCCCATAATATTATGCCATATCTCAGGCGGGAATGAACATTCGCGAAGTATACACAACGAGCAGTATGAAGGCTGACTGAATTTGCAAGAATTCTGAACGCGTAGCATAATGAACTTAATTGTGTGTTCAATTCATTTAAATGTACGTTCCATTTACGGTTTGACTGAATTGAGAGACCTACAAATTTTGTTGCCTTAACATCAGTCAATGGTACACTGTTCATTTTCAATGGATTTTCAGTTTTTCTGTTCATTTCAATGATTTCAAATTTTCAATTTCTTCTTACACTTTCAAAAACTCCACTCCTGACTGGGTGTCAAACTAAAATTGGAAAAACCAAAGTATGAGTTAAGAGTTTGCTGGCATGCCCGGCTCTGCTATGGTGTAATCGAGAGCATTTTGGAGTTTTTACAACTTTCATAAAAGAAATTATCCATTGCACGTCAGATATTTCATACTATCACCAACAGTTACATTAAAACTCTTAAGCTACATAAGAAGTTTCCAAGTTAATAACAAAAACAAATACGTGATATTAACGTGTTCATAACCTATTTCTTAGTATGGTCAAATGTTCACCATAAAATAAAACGTCTCACAGTTATCAACAAGACGAGTCACAGAAAAGCGAAAACTACTTACCTAACGCAATTAAAACAATCTTCAGACACAGGTCAGTTTACTCACAGGAAACCTCTATTCCACTGGCTCCGCCGTTGGATTTTGCTTACATACACAACACCAGCACAACACAGCACGTGAATGGACTGGACCAGTCGGTATGGTGGCACGGCACTATACCACTGACAATCAGTGAAATGCTAGCGGTCATTATGAAAAGGTTCACATATTCACTGATTGTCAGCGAAACTACACATTTCGACTGAAGATATCAGAGACTTTGCTGCCACTGATTGTATCAGCGAACAATTTCACTGATTCAGATTCAGAGAGTACGTGGGGCGGCAGAGACCTTACCTGTTCATTGAAACGACTAACTACACTCCGTAATAAGAGATTGGAAATTGCTGCCTTATGCTTAACAGCATAAAACGAAATTAAGAACAGCAGTTACGAAGATCTAGGTTTATGGCCGGTTGTGAAATATAAAATCTCTGATGTGATTGATGGCGTTTACGTTTTTCATGAATTATAAGGCTATTTTTATAGATTGGGCGCAAACATTTTTCGTACACTTAGTGCATGGTTCAATGCAATTGATGGTGTCCATATATCCTTTTTTAATGACACTTATCCGGTTGATACATAACACCGACCAATTATTGATTCATTAATTAGAAAATGCGAATAGTGAATATGTAAATTTTTTAAAACTCGATTAGTGCTGACATTGCTCTGTTGGCAATTCTGACTAAACGCGCAGGTCCGCGCATTTGTCTTAGTTTTGTAACTGTTGGAGATACGCGTGTCTCCGTTCAACTGCACAGCTCTGCGAAAGTAAGCTAAAAGTGTGTTTTATGTACGCCTTAAAAACACATTCAACTTTAACGAACTTCTGATGAGTTAAACGCTAATGTACACAAAGGGTTTTATTTGAATTAATCTATAAAAGATTCATTCCATTTTACTACAAAAGCATAGTTCATTTTCACACTTGACTTTGTTTTAAACACTAAACAGCCTTTTGTTTCGATATTTCAGATGTAAATATAGGTTGGGTTATATTTTGTAAGTTCACTGAATTCATGAAAATGTATATAACTATATACAGGTTCGACAGGGAGGAAACAACACAAGTTCGAAAATAAGCTCCTAAGTAAATTTTAAGCATATTTTGTCTAATAAGCTACTTCGAGATTTCGAATGACTAAACCGCAAAATGCACTCTAAAGTTGAAAAAATTCATTATGTGCAAATATTTTCATTTTAGAAACATATAAACACTCCAAAACTTGTAAATTGTGTATTATTTACAAAACGAATGAATATATTTGTTTACAAAGCAAAATTAATACAAAAATAAAAGAGCACCCAAGTTACAATTTTTTTCTGTTAATTTTTCTTTGTAGTTAATCAAGTTATTGTGATGTTATAGTAGTTAATAATTTGTAATTAAATATTTGAGCATTATTAAGAGATCATATATTAAAGCATATGATTATTAATATATGTAAATATTAGTGTTCAGATATATCCATCTTATCTTACTCCTCATTCTTCTACCCCCAACGATTCACTATCTTCATAAGATCTATCTGGCAACCCAATCAACGAGTCCCTTCGCCCAAACCCAATAGCCAAAAATTCTTTTTGTATCTGAGTAACTACTACAAAAACTTCGTTGCTCTTCCCCCCAAAAATCAAAAAAAAAATCTTAAGAATTCTTACACCGTTTTCTGAGTTCAATCTGTCGAAATTGGTAAGCTGCATGACGACTAATGAAGCTCCAGGCCTGCGGCCAGAGTCATGTAAACGATCTGCTGACTGGTGACGCCGTGTTGCCAACGTTTCGACCGTCTTGTCCTCAGGTAGTTGGCAGACCAGTCTTCCTCAGACCACGACAAGATGGTTGAAACGTCGGCAACACAGCCTTCGACGCGGCGTCACCCGGACAGCTACGATCATTTACTTTTGACGACTATTTCTTTACACTGCAATATTTTCATAGGCACCTAAGTTTTCATTAACATTCCGATATAATTCCTAGATTCCCGTGTGTAGGAAATCAGCACCTACTTACAACTTTCCAGGAACTGGCCGTGGATCGACGCAATTAATCTGAAGATGATTCAGTTCCGCCAGGCGGGACTCCAACTCAAGTGGGCTGACGATTTCAACAAAACGTGGGCATGTACTGGCGTCTGCGCCATGGCACGCTTCGGGGGCAGTGCTGAGTCGGAGGTGGAGGGCGACGAAGCCAGATCCTGAGCTGCGGGACGCTGCCGCACCTGACGCTGCTGTGCACGGGGCTGGCGCTGGCCGCCGCCGCCTTCTGCGCTGAGATCGCGCGCAGTCGGTGGGGTGCTGCGCATGCGCAGATGGGCAGAGCTCTGCGCGCCCTGCGTGCCCAGGCCGAAGCGCCCCCTCGGCGCGCGCAGAACGAGAAACTGAGGGGCGCTTTTCAAGCCTGTTTCATGGCACGCCTTTTCCGCGTCATTTGCATTCAGCAAGCACTGCGAGCGCAAAGCGAATACTTATGAGTAGAGCCCGGAA